>JARFJB010002433.1:0-75683 GCA_036346205.1 Vesta saturnalis | reverse complement strand
CGTGTTACAATACTATAGCACACTGCTTGCTCCTCATTTCTTGTATGGTAATGTTTGTCACTGCATTGTTGGAATATTCAAGGTTACCTGCGATGACGAGTTGGATGTACATGGTGACGGTACCGAACACTCAATCGTATCCCAAGCCTGGAAAATTACTTCTTGAATTTTCCTTTTAGTGCCAACCGCGTTTGGGATGTTACGTAATTCATCAGCTACAAATTTCCCAAACATATCCATGGAACCAATTGTTTCATTCTCATGTATCTTATTGTTTTGGTTATTTTGAATCATTTGAGTCATACTTTCATAGTCTGCGATGCTTCAGACTATAAAGAATCAGAATGACATTTGAAAACTTTCTTTTAAGTTTTCGATTTTCTCTTAATTTTTGCGTCAATAGTGCACTAGTTGTAGTCGTTCTGAAAAATAATGATAAATTTTATTGATCGTAGTTAACAACTATACAGAATGGAAACACTTTAGGATTTCGAGTTAAAATGAAATATTATGCATTATTTCTCCTTCAAAGTGGACCTCATTAAATAGATACTATAAAATAAACTTTCAAATTCGGAATACATTCAAGAGATAAGAAATGTCCGATCGAGCAATTGCATTGATTTTCTAGTTGCATGTGCGTTTGCGGTATCGAAATAAAATTACAGCCCGACGTAAGGATCAGTAGACCGACGCGAACATAAATTATGTACGCATATTGAAACTACCGTCACACAAGAGAATGGAACACATATGATGGTATCTTTCTTTTAAGCGCATCGATTTTAAGAAATTAGACTTACGCATCGCTTAATAACTTCGTTATTTACAGAAGTTTTCAAAACTTTGCAAACGCTAAACAGGATTTTCAATTTTCTATCCTCGCCACTTTTTGAGATATAGAGCCATCTTCCTTAATTCGAGCATCGAACTCTGAAATTTGAAGTATAAGTTCTTTGGGACGTATAGATGAAGCATCCGTCAAAAGACGCAAGTCAATTTTTTGACAAAATCGAACCTGGAATACAATGTTTCTAACAGGTTAGACTGTTACTATGAGCCTGTAACATAATACAACTTTAAAACTAATCCTAAATTAAAACCCAGCTATACAATGAGCAAAAACATGATCATCAAATGTAAACTATTCTTAAAATCATTTTAGTCTTTTTACGAACATTTTGGGTTTTACAAATTTTAATCTAATCGCTCACAATATGTATATATATAAATTGGTATGTTGACGACTTATAAGTTTGTGAAAATAAAATTATTATATATTTAGTTTGAGAAATATTTAAATTTTTAATGTTGAAAATATAATTGAAGTAATAATTTAAATCTTTATATTTATTATTGTTTGTGTGCACCGGACTAGCTCAGATCTCACATGGGGATAGAGTTCAGGGAATTTAGTTTGAAGTTAAAATTTTGAATCTGGAAATGTGTATATGAAATATCCTTTATATAATTGAATTGGAAGTATAAAAATAATTCTGAATGTAATTTGCCATCAACGCATGCGTTGTAATGAATTTAAGTGAAATTAAAAAGCTGTCAAAGATGTCAAATAAATAATTTAGAAAATTAATGTTTAAATCCAAAATGAAATTTAGAAAAAGAAAATAAATTGATATCTTTACAGGTGTTTACACAAGTAAATATTTAAAATTCTTAACCAAAAACATATATGTAACAAATATAAATTGCAGGAAAATATCAATGAATGTTCACAATAAGTAGGGTTATTAACATTTGTGACTCACATATACTGTCCTCACTGTTGATTGATTGATGTCTTCGGATACTCCAGCTGGATGCAGGCAATGTCCATTCGATTAAAGTTGTTACCATTACCCAATACTGCTACCTCGGTTCTCGGTTGTCGAAGACACCAACTTCCAAACTTAAAGATGTTTTCTCCAAAAACGGCAAACTCCAACCACTTATTTTATTTCGGTAACTTTTTATTTAAATAATTTTAAAGCTTAATGAGTGATATCGTTTTAAAAATATGTTTAAATAATCCAAAATTTTTGTTGATAACACTTTTATTTTTAGCTACCGATAAAAATTTTGTTTAAAAGGAATTGTCCGAATAAATAAAACAAACTTTGACCAAATAAAAATGGATTTTAATTTGGTAAAAAGGGATTAATTTAAATTGGAAAATCTTTACAAAATCATCAATTAACCGAACAAAAATATTTTTCAAAAATCGACAGGTATCGGAGACCGAATTATTTATTTCTAACCGACGATATAAAAACAAGTGCTCTCGAAAATATTCTTCGAAACGTAAAACTTCTTGACGAATTTAAATTAGGTTATGAACTTACTTTTTTAATACAAATTTCACAACACTGTTTTAACCTTTTACACTTTTGAACAAATTCTAGAGAGAGCGCTTGCTTTTATATGTTTTTGGTTGTTACCAAAAATTCATTTTTTTACAGCCATATTGCAAAAGTAACTATGGCTATGATTGGTGGATCAAAATTACAAATTGGACACAAATGGAAATTTGGCCGTAACTTATACATGATCGGAATTGAAAATTAAAAACGGAAATGAAAGCTACGTAAAATTTTGAACAAAAAGACACCTAACAAGCTATAATTCCTAACATTAATATACGAAGTAACCTAATTAAGCTTATAACTATTTACACTTACAATCTATACTAAAATTAATTGCAAAAATGGAATTCTGAGAACATTTTACACAAGAATACATATCTTTTGTGTTGGAAATATTTAATTTAAAGAAATTTAAAAGCTTTTGTAATTTTGTCTAAAATTCACCTCAGATTTAGCATAATTTTGCGGAGAAAAGCGCTGTATCCTTATAAAAACTTTGTCATATTAAGAAAGAACATTTATTATTTGCTTTAAGAGCAAAATCTAAGTCTAATAATGTGGAAAAAGTATAAAATTATGTAAAAAACCTAAAAATTACAACCTAACCAAACTTAAATCTAAAAATGAAAATAATTTATATTTAAAAATGTTTTTAACACTTAAAATGTTATGTTTAAGGTTTGTACTTCTTGTCTTTATTAGTCTCACTAACTATTTGCAATGCATAATGTTATATAATGTTGCATTGAAAAAGTCTCATCGTCTAACACTCTTTTTGAAATATTTCACTATAAAATGTACGGCACTATAAATGTTTGTATGCCATAATGTTTTAAATGTTGTTCTTATTGTTAATCTTGTATTATAATTTTGTCACTAATTCGCTTCCAAAAATATGTGCGAAAAATATCTATACTGTCCATATTATAACCCTTTTACTAAATTTTTGTATTTCCTGCATTCAAAAACTAAACATACACTATCCCTAACATAATCCTAACTATATAGTCCATGTTTAAACACCTGTAAAGTGTTCACTTGCCAAATTACCCTTGTAAAATTGAATTTTATTGCAATAATTGCAATACTAAAATGACTTTACGAAAATGGTTATATTTAACATTCTTGACAATTTTGTTAGCAGCAAATTGCTTTTTATGATAAAACCAAACTAAGCAAATGATATTCAGACTAATTTATATCAAATAAATTTATTTTAATCACATCGTGAACCAGATTTATATAAAATAGTGTCTTGCACTGTATCGAGCTAGAAATCACCCCTTTTATGACCCAAATGTCATGTAAGCTGTCCGATACTTCTATTACCTCTTTCTCAACATCTCAATATATATATATATATATATATATATATATATATATATATATATATATATATATATATATATATATACATATATATAGTTATTTCCGTAGAAATTCATATTTGATCAATATACACTTTTTATATTCAATATATAATTGAATAATTATTAATTTAGAATATTTTTTTAATTTACATTCTTTTATATTATAATCTACTATAATTTAGCAATATGATATTTCATTCTATAAACAGTTAAAATTACAAAAAGTTTTTAAATATTATTTTTAAATTAAAATAGTTTAAATATTATTAAATATAAAAATATAAATTCACTGTTTGATGCTTTAAATTTTAAAGGTGACATTGATGTGCGTCGAATTAATAATTATTAAAAATCACAAAATTTAAAAGCCAAATAAAAAACGTACGTTTTAGTATAATTATATCCTTTTCTTGATTAACAGAACTATGTAAGCATTATTAAAATTAACTTAACATGACACTGCAATGTAAAAGCTTTATTCGTTTTTATTAATTATTTAAATTTGTATATATACATGCACATTTGTTTCCAATAAGTTTTTAACTAATTTTTCTTTTTATTCAATTTCAAGTGTCTGATTGTAATTGTAATTATGTTATCTTTGAAAAAAAAAATTTATTTATAATAAATAAAATGTTTCATATTATATTTAAAATTCTCGATTTCTTAATTTCATTAGAACTACAACATTTACATTTGCACTACTGCAAACGTTACCACTGATTAAAAACTTCGAAGAGAACTTCACGTTTTCTGTATGAATGTTACATTTGTTATTTTTGACAAACGTAACCTATGTAGAAATTACTTTACAATTTAATACAAAATTGTATATGTTTAATTAAACCAAACAATTATGAACTATTTTTATTTGTATACATTTATAAATAAAACAACCATGTATTTATTTATAGATTATCGAAACATCTACAAAAATGTAAATATAAGTACAGTTCAATATTAATTTTTAGTACACATCCATAAGTTTGTAAGTATAAGCTTTCTTATTTAATATTATGCACATTGCTATTTATTTTTAGCAAAATGTAAAATAAAGTACAAGAATCTCGACTACTTAATATAATTTTAAAGATACAATGTTTTAAGTTTTGATATATAAATATCCAATTATGTATCCTTCAATAAAATCGTTAGAGAGCTTTAACATTGAGTACATTTGTAACTGTTTCGATGCAAGTTTAAATTCTTCTATGTGTCAACATTGATTGTACCCTTATTAAAATATTTTTATATATGCAATCAACTGTAAAGGTTCTTTCAGATGGTACCTACTGACTAGTTATCGATGTGCATCAAACGGAAAGATGAATAATGAAATCAAAGTTAAGTTAAAATAAACATTAATAAGCTTGTGTGTTATATACACATCTTAAATTCCTTTTTATTAAACAAATACATTCTTTTATGAGTACATTACACAGCTGAAGTATATTGTTAAAACACCATGATTTTTTAATGAAAATTGATATCAAAACATTACAAAGTTGTCAACCAACTATAAGTAAGGACGTTACTATGAAGTAGATTTAAATTTTTTGTGTTCATAATTAACTGTATGTACTATCTGTTAATATATCTCAAACCTACCATTTAAAATATAATTTGTAATTAATGCATATGGTTGAAATAATCGTATTAGTATCATACTCGAGTTCCTTCATGAAAATGTTTATGGTTCAATCAATTTATTTATATTTGTATAAATGTAGCTGAATACTATCCTAAGTCATACAAAAGTATACTTTTCACATATTAATTGAACTATCTTTTACTACATGAAACTACATACTACATAAGTAAAAATAAAACAAACACTGTTTTTAAAGTTTTACTACATTGTTTAAAATGACAATTGTTTGGACTACATTGTATCTTCGTCAGATTGAGTATTTCCCCAAAATTTATTTATAATCAAACAAGATTGTAATTATACAGTTTCACAATTCATCTCATACTTTGAAGGGTAAATCAACAAATATTACATTTCATGTGTAAGTAGATAATAATAATGTGCTTATTTTGATATTAATTAACAAAGTAATATTAGTTTTATTCGAAATATTTTATAATAAACTTCAATATTCAATTTGGGTTATGGTTTTAATTCATAGGCGTAACGATCATTGTTCTGCAAGATTTAACCTTAAATGTCATAATTCATATTTTTAACTTTATTGTGTCATAAAGTGTAAATATTTCTTTGAATCAATGCATGACTAGTTATATCGTAGATTAAAAATATATTAAATAATTTAAAATATGTACATATTCATTATTACGTATTATTAGGTTTCCTTGATAAAACTAAACAAAAAGGATTTTTTTTAAATCTACATAAAATCAGAATTCAGAACGTGGATTGTGAATAATTTTAAATTTAATTTAACCATTAGTGGTTGCCTTCGAATTATAAGATTATATATTACATTAAGATATGTAACATACCTTATAATTTTAAGACAGCGTAGTATAAAGAAATTGACATAGATGGTTTAAATAAAATTTCGCATGTCAGTACATATGCAACACCCATCCCGGACGCACATATAATTGACAAAAACTCATTCCTGGTATTTTATATTCCATGTCTTAAGGCATTAAGGTTAATAATGTTAACGTGTAAAGGTGTTAGTTTCATGGTAAACAGTTCAAAAATAATCGTAATTATGTAACATTTCTATTCCCATCTTCAGAACGTTACATTCCCGAAACGTAAACAAGATTTGCAAAGAAAAAAATATGTTATTTGAAAATTACATAAAATATATATTTCAACTATATTAATGTGATTTTGTCTAACATAATTACGATTATTTTTGAACTGTTTACCATGAAACTAACACCTTTACACGTTAAATTATTCTAACAGTTCATGATTTTACATCTACTTAAAATAAGTTAATGTTACTTATTAGTTACGTTGTACTCTCATCAATATTTGTTATTAGTTAGCATACAACGTCAAAATGACAATTCTTTTACTATTAAATAAAAATTACAAAGTTTAACACTTCCCGCACGTGAATTTCACTTTTATTAATTTTCGTATTTTTTCAATTTTACGTAATAACTACAAGTATACAATTAAAATACAAACGACAATGTATTCATTTGAATACTATTTTATACATCTATATCATTTTAAAACCTTATTTTCGATAAAATAAAATAAGCACGATGAAATTACATTGCGATATATTCTACAACGTGTTGTGACAGCCTGATTTTAAATACCCAGCATTTACATTTCCACGGAACGACTAATTATTCCTCTATTTGCTCTAACTGTAAAAAGAATAATTTTAGCATTTTTTCACGACTGAACATTTTTTTTATCTTTAAATAAATATGTTAAACTGTTATCTGGGTGCGTTATGACCATAGCGAGGAGCGAAGCTCTATCGCTAGTTTTTTCAACTACAAAAGCATTGTTTTATTTGCGCTGTCGGATGCTAATTACAAATTTTCATATATAGATGTAGGAACAAATGGCAGGGTGGACGATAGTGGCGACTACTCCAAAAGTAAATTAAAAAACCACCCCAAACAACATTACTGAATACTGAATATTCCGGATTGTAAAATACTTCCCAATACCAATATTAATGCTTCTTATGTTGTATTTTCCGATGATGATTTTCGTCTAGGATACAGAATCATGAAACCATATTCTTTGAAAGATATCTCAAAAGAAGAAAAAATTTGCAATCCTAGGTTCTCTCGTGGAGGGAGAATGATTGAAAGCACTTTTGGGGTATTGGCTCCAAGATTCAGAATTTTTTTAACGACATACCTTTCTCCGGAAAAAGTCAGAACTTGTGTATTATATAATATGTTGGTTGAGAAAAGAAGACATTCGTACACTCGACAAGGCATTGTGAAAGACAGTTACGATGGTTTTACCTGTCATGAGTTAAGGACTAATGAACAATGCCTTGAAATGCTACCTATCACCAGACAGGTAGATGTATCAGGGACTCGAGGTGGGCGTGAAATAATAGTCCTGGGAGTGTTCCCTGGCAAGAAAGGCGCATACAAAGTTATGCTCCTGTAACACGCTATTTAAAACGAAAGCCCATATAGCCAGTTCAATACTACTTTTAACTTTTCTACAAGGTACTGGCTCCTAAACCCATTAAGTTTTCTTTTTACGTCGTCAACCACATACGTGTATCCATGTTCTTTTAATACATGAATAATCTCTTCATAACCATTCAACCGGTTATTTCTATTTTTATACTCTATATGGCAAATGTCATGCACATATTAACAGTTTTGTAGCCACCACCGACCACCTGCACTCACTTTCCTCGGCTATCTAAAAGCAAAAATTACAGTAGTAAATATTTTAAAATTCAATAAAATTAAATGAAACTAAAATATACTTACCACGATTGATAAGTTGTTGATACTGATGATTAGATCTGGGAGGGAGATATGTCCAAGCGCGGCACGCTTACGACGTGAAGAAGGAAACAGCAGGAGTGGGAAAGACAACATGATGAAAGAACTTTTATAAAAGACAAACTTTTATAAAACTTGAGCTATTATACTATCACATTTATCGTAAAAGTTCTTTATGAAAGATCTTTGTCTAAGAACTTTTACAGTGTAATACCCGCCTTACTGTCTGTATCTTCCTCGAGTACACTCTCACTTGTTACCTCGTATTCGTTGACCCCTCTTAGTTGTCATCTGGAATTGCGGCAAGACACCCTGAAATGGTTTAGCCTTCCACATGCGATACATTTTATATTAAATGGTGGACATTGATTTAATAGGTGAGTATTACCACAGTTTCTACAGTTATTTATTGTATTTAATTTCTCGTTATTGAATTTTTAATTAGGTATAGTCAATTTCTGATTAGTGTTTGTTTTTCTACTTGTAATTTTAATTGTATTTACAATCTTAAAAGTCTGAAGCTTCTCCGGAAATTCCTTTAATTTGTAATTTACTTATTTCTGATGTTCTGCAATAATCTGCTGTTTTGTCTTGTGTTAGATCTGCTACATTTAGTAATTTTTCTTGCAGACTTTTATCTTTTACATCAAATACTATCTTATCTCTAATCCATAGTTCAATTTGATTTCCATACTCACATTTTTCTGCTGCTGTTTTTAGTTCAGTCAAGTAGGAATCAAAAGATTGCCCTTCCTCCTACTTAATTTTTTTTTTGAAGCAATAAACTTCAAATTTGCCCATTACTGCATCTAAATTATGCTCCGCCTCGTTCTCCTCATTTACTTTAAAAAAGTTAAATACTTTTACACCTTCCTCAGTATACGAGTCTGTGTTGAGCTCTTGAACAGAATACACGTGTTTTGGGAGAGAGTTTGCTCAGACATTTCGATACGCCTATTGGCGATATCATATAAAAAGAACGTACGACTAGTATCGAGTACTAATCTTTATATTTCAGCATGCACAATCTTCGCACCGGAATTGTGGGGTTCAAGCCACATAGATCCGGTTTTGAAGAACGCCAGGATGTACGAAGACAGCGATTTTGAAGATGAAGAGCCGGCGGAGATCATCATTCAGCAGCGGATCCGCATCAACGAGTTGGTGCGGATGGTTGAACGTCTACAACGGGAGTACGCCAAACTAGCGGGCGAACTCGAGCAAGCTAAAAAAGAAGCGAAGAAAGTTTCGACGAAGTCAACAGGCGGAAAGGCAAAGGAAGGGAAGGCCGAGGACATCCAAGAACCTCCGAAGCCGAAGAAGTAGAAGCGGAAGGAGAAGGTTAAGCCAACAGAAGAAGTTTCCAGCAAGAAGAACGAAGCTGCAGCAGCACCCAGGAAGAAAGAAGAAAAACATGTCAAGGTGGAAGTAAGTGCCGAAGCAACACGACCAAGGAAGAACGAAGACACCATCCCGGAAGAGGACGGATTCCAAACCGTCACAAAGAAGGGCGGGTCAAGCGTCAACGGGTGTACGCAGAAAACACCAGCAAGGACATGCCCGTACAAAAACAAGAAAGGATCCCGCCACTAATCCTCCACCGATAGGAGGATTACTCAAGGGCGATGGAGAAGCTAAAGACTGTAGGAATAACACGGAAAACTACCAGAACCACCAAGGATGGTATCAGCGTACTCCTCAGCTCCGCGGAGGAGTACAGAACCGCAACTGCTGCACTGGACGACGCCGAAGTGCAGTTCAACGTGTACCTGCTAGAGGAGGCAAAGCCTATCAAGGTAGTTATCAAGGGCATTCCTCAAGATGACGAGACGTTAGAAACTGTCAAAGAAGATCTCAAATCCATGGGATTTGAAGTACAGAAAGTCAGTCGCATGTCCGCCGGACGCGAACATAAGAAAACTACGATGGTACTGGTCCACCTCGGAAGGAGCGAAGGGGCCAAGGAGGTCTTCAACATCAAGACCGTGGGACATCTCAGGGTACGAGTGGAATCGCTCCACAAAAAGAATGGCATCGGACAGTGCTTCCAGTGCCAACGATTCGGGCACACAACCAACGGATGCCATGCGCCACCCAGATGTGTGGAGTGTACGGGGGCACACAACACAAGGGATTTCAAGAAGACCCGCGAAGAGGGTGAACCAAAGTGCTGCAACTGTACCGGGTTGCACACTGCGAATTACGGTGGATGCCCCGCCCACCCCAGGAACATCAAGAAGGGTAACGCCCTCAAACCAACAATAGTTAGGAAACCGGCAAAAACTGCCGAGGCCGGCATTAGCTACGCGCAGATGGCTGCAGGAAAGACAAAACATTTATAAGCCTAATCGCTCTCTTTTGAATACGATCAACGATATCGAGAGCGTATTGGGGAGCACTAACCCAGAGGTGAGAATTATATTCCAGATGAGGCCGAATTTGGGCCTTATACAGCGGAAGGAGTTGTCGAGAGGTAAAGTACTGCTTAGATCTGTACAAAAATCCTATTTTACGAGCAGCTATTTTGGTAGCTGACAGAAGATGGTCAACCCATGAGAGATCTGAAGATACAGTCATACCCAACAGAGTAATTGGGTCTGAAAACTTAAGAACTTATCGATTCATAGTTACAACAGGAAATGATCGATATTTTTTGACGGACACAAGGCAACACTGAGTTTTGTTAGCATTAAATTTAACTACATTTTGCTTCCCCATTCGAGAATACGTTGAATGTATTTGTTAATTGAATTTGACATTTCAGCTTTAATTTCTTGATTTGACATAGAAGGTCGATTATCACTATGAGTAGACTGAGATGAACTGTAGAGTGCTATCGTCAGCAAAGCAATGGATGGGGTTAGTTGTTGAAGAAATAAGGTCATTTTTGTACAGCAGAAAAAGTGTAGGAGATATAACGGATCCTGTGGTACGCCCGCGTTAATGCTAACTTCTTTTGAAAAAAGCCATCAACTACGACACGTATTCGTCTTTTATCAAGGAAACTAGAAACCCAGTTGATAAGCGTATCCTTCAACCGAAACGAGGTGAGTTTGGCAAGTAAACACTTATGCCAAACTTGGTCAAATGCCTTTGAGATATCTAAAGCGACTACAGCTGTTTCACCGGACTGCTCTACTGTATTGTTCCAAACTTGGGTTACATATGAAAGAAGATCGCCTGTTGAACGACTTTCCTAAACCCATATTGGTGGTCACTAAGGAGTTTGTTTGTTTCAAGGTACGTGAGCAGTTGCTGATTGATGGATTTTTCTATGATTTTAGACAAAATGCAAGTAATGGCAATTGATAGGTAGTTTGAGGGATCGGCCTTATCGCCTTTTTTTGGGAATAGGTTGAACATTTGCTAACTTCCATGATGAAGGGAATTCCCCAGAAGACAGAGATCGTATAGAGCTTAGATAGGACTGGTACTAGTTCAGGGGAACATTTCTTTAAGACAATAGCTGGGATACCATCTGGACCAGTCGCCTTATTGAGATCAAGCCAACTGATGATCGATTCCAAGAGCTTGTACCGAAAATGAATTGGTTTCATAGCGTATGAAGAAGAGTTGACTAGGGGCACACCTTTTCCAGAATCATTGAGACACGAGTTTGATGGAAACAAATCCACAAAAACATTGACTTTGTCTACAGAATCAGCAACTACCGATCCGTCAATAGATGTCAGGGGAGGAAATGAAGATGTTCCAAACTTTTTACTAATGGCTTTAGCTAAAAACCAAAGTTTACGACTGCCTAAAGGAGATGTAGCTAGTTCATTGCATTTTCGTTGTTCGAACAACTTTTGAGTTTTAGTGATGACACTTTTGCAGATATTTCTAGCACCAACGTATTCTTCATGACTGTCGACCGATTTATTTGATTTCCATTTAATGTAATATTTATCTTTTAAAGATATTGCATGAGCACAAACCTTATTGATCCAGGGTTGGGAATGTGAATGACCTATACGGTACTGTTTTTTGGGAATGTATAACTCCATTCCCATAAGGATGACTTCAGATACTGAAAGAGCGATGTCCGAAGAAGAGGACGACTTAAAACAATATTCACGCCATGGAAAGGTTGCAAAGAAGTCCCGTAAATTACTCCATCGAGCTGACTTAAAACACCACAAGGTTCTATCGGTTTTGCGAACAACAGTGGAATTAGGTACAGTAGAAATGATTTCTATTAGACAATGGTCGGAAAGACCTAAAGGCGAAAGAACGGCAGTTTTATAAACAAGAGGGTTCGATGTAAGAAAGAGATCTAGAAGATATGGAGTATGGTTAGGGTTATCAGGGATTCTTGTGGGTTCAGAAATCACTTGTGTGAGATCACATGAAATAGCAAATGTTTCTGCACTACGACCAACAGGATTTGTAGTAGATGAAAACTGAAGCTAATTAGAGTTATGAACATTGACTTCGCCTACAATTGAGATATCGCAAGATGGAAACTAAGACAGGAGGTAGTCAACTTTCATACTAAGGTAATCGAAGAAGTCTTGAATGTTACTGTCATTAGGAGACCTATAAATGCAACAGTAGAATTTCTCAAAATTAGGACCAGAATGTTTAAACCAAATCACGTCAAAATTTTTATTTTTTAAGGAAGAAACCCTCTTGCAAGCAATTCTGTCCTTGATGTAGGCACATACGCCTCCTTTATATCGAAAGTTAGAGTGAAGGTGGTATTGAGGAAATTGCAAGACTCGGAGCTTTCAGAGGTGACTTGTGTTTCAGATAGAAACAAAATATCAGGTTGTAATTGTTCAAGATGTTGGTGAATAGCATTAAGATTAGACCTGATACCATGGATGTTGCAGTAGTGAATCAGAAAGTTGATACTTTCGATGACCGTGGTCGCTTGGGCCCTGCCCTCCCGGACATATGAATGTGGCAGGATTTTACGTCCGGAATTTATTACCCTAGAAACCACAGCCATCTTATTTTTTAATTTGGGACTTTTAATCCGATAGGAAGACAGTGAGGGCGAGAAAGAAGAATAAGGATGAGAATAGATTAAGGATGAAGGAAAAGGTAACCGGCAGCCCTTACCGAGCTCAGAAAATCGGACACCCAATATTAAGGAGCCCATGGTAAGGGTGGTGGTACCTCCCCGGCTGGCATGGAGTATACATGGCTACCACCTGCATTGGAGTGGGGTAACTCCGCCCACCCGGTCTGTGGGGTTAGGCCGGCTTCTTTTGGGGGCGGTTTTCAACCCATGGATGGGGTTTAGCCACTAATTAAGTTCCTTTTGACCATATTAAGAGCCTTTATGGTGGTCTAATCCGTTGGTTAAGGGTGTTGGATGCCCCTAGGGTGGCATATTGGCGGGAAATTTGAGTTTGTATTTAAGTCTCTGCAGGTTACGGATCGAAATACGAATTTTTATTGTAAGATAGACGATTATTAAATAATAATTTATTAAATAATAGTATTTTAAGAATACGTCTTATGTATCAGTGACAGCAGCATCCTACTTGTTTGATGGATATTCTGTAAGCGCTTCCTTCTCAATGGACTTCGCGGCGTCTGTAAAAGATGAAGGGTTTGTTAATAATAATTCATTATAAGTAATGCTATTTTAAGATTAGATCTCATGTAGCACCAGCAGCAGACTTACCTGGTTTATCTTCTAAATTCATTGTTGACGGTACCAAAACTAGAACGTTACTAATTTAAAAACGATAATGCTATTTTATTCTAGGCTTGACGATATGTGTGGGTGAAAGTTTACAACAGCCAGAGTGTGAAGGTGATGATGCAATAAACCATTTGAATTTTCAACATAACCTACTGAATACTGCAATTGGGCAGCCAAAGAAATCCACATAGAGTAATGATACGTTAAGATTACACGTAGACGCACGCGCGCGCACACACACATATACACATACACATCCACACATACACATCCACACACACCACCGCGCCTCAGCGCACACACGCACCGCACACACACACGCACACGCACACGCACACGCACGACGCACGCACACGCACACGCACGCACGCACGCACGCATACGGACACGCACACGCACACGCACCCGCAAACGCACACGCACACGCACTCGCACACCCACACGCACACGTACACGCAGCCGCACACGCACACGCATACGAACAGGAACACGCAGCCGCACACGCACACGCACACGATATTTCATATTTTCTGATGACCCGATATTTACTGTTGATTGCCGGTCTGTGTAATATCCGATAATTACGTTTATCGGAATCTGTGTAAAGGCCCGATAATTATGCCTCTTCGTAAAGTCGTGTGAGATCCGAATATCTTGTATGGCGCCGAATTTGTATATAATTGGTGCTGTTGCCAGATGTTATGGTTGTCTTATCTGACGGGTTTTGTGTGGTATTATACATTTATGTTTGGAAACTTTTCAATTTATAAAGTAATGTCTACTTTCTTTTGATGCATTCGTTTAACTGGGTTATTTACGTAATTCAACTGCTAGATGTTTATTGATTAGAATAACAATTTAAATTTGAAAATATGTAATTAATTGTAATCAGAACTGAAGTCTTAAAAGAATTGTAATATTTCCTAGCCAATTCCAATTATGCGGAAAGAGTCTGTTAATTGTGTTGTTTGAATTGTTATGCTGAATTAGACATATTGTAATTATGTCAAATAAGCCTTAACTATTAGAGTTATTTACATATATGCAACTAAGTGGAATAAATTCATTAAGAATTTTGGGTTACATAGGAAACAAGTAACAGAATGTTGGGAAGAAAGGAATGTTCACACCTTTCTTAACACTAAGAAATTAGCTTAATAACAAAATATATCAAATACGTCAAGATAATGAGAAAGACAATAGGTTCAGGGTAATCTGTTATATTTTAAACCCCCCGCTATCTCGCTTATTCAAAAAGATATCGAAAAATTTTGTATACCAAAGTGATGCAGTTTTTTTTTTCCAATGGAGCACTTTGTATAGTTTACGTTATTCTGGTAGAACATTTTCTTCTGATGACAAATATACAATGCCGGTCTAAGTCTCCCCCGCCCCATCTGTTAAGGGAACCATAAAACTGAAATTACTAAAATTTTGGGAAACCGAACTATATTAAAATATTACTACTGTTTAATGAGTTTCAACCCAAAAACGCCAATTAATGTTTTGAGGTTTTTGGGTTGAAACTAATAAATCACTAGTAATATTTTAATCTTGTTGATGTAGTTGAACAGGACTTGAAACGAGCTTTCAAAAAAGGTATTACCATATGATCCCATTTAAAATTATTGTACAAAATGGCGGCTTGTCGCAATTTTTAATAATTGCATCACTGAATACCATCAAAAACGTTGTCTACGTGCCTTAGTTCAGTTCCCCAAAATTTTATTTATTTCAGTTTTATGGTTCACATGGCAGGTTGAGGGGGGGAGGTGACTTTAGACGAGCACCGTGTGTAGTTTATGTGGTTTATTGCAAACTAATATTGTAAATAATTACAATTATTGAATATTATTACTAATTATTAACTGAAGTAACTAACTAGCAATTAATTTAATAAAGATGTTCGAAATAACCGCTGTTCTCTTCTATACATCGCTGATGTCCGGTTTTTAATTTGTCAACCACCTTGCTTATCCAGTCTGGATGGTTTTTATTAATATTATTTATTTCATTGAATTTCTAATATATTCTCGCTTTGATTAAAATATATTTTGTTTTTTAATGTCCCCCAAAATGTGTCAAATCAGGACCATTTGGCGGCCATGTTTACCAATCCAAATACTGAAATTGGCATTTAAACGTGGAGGTACCTCAACAATGTCGTGCTGGGGTATACAATCTTGTTGCTAACTTACGGTGTTAAATACCACATAAACTATACATATTTGTAATTAGAGGAACATTTTCTACCAGAATAGCACTTAAATTAGACAGAATTTACACTGAGTGTATGACAGTGTTTGAATTGTATTATACATATATTCTTATTAACATTCCAATACCTAAGTTCTTCACTACTACTACTACTACTAGTTTATCTTTATTTGCTTATTTTTTACATTATTGCAAGGTATGCTAATTTTACATTTTCAAATTGTACTATTTACCTCACACTGTCTGTCTTTTCACTTCTATCCCCTTCCTCATTAACTGTTTTCTCCTTTTCAAAGTTTCCTCTATCCCACCACTCTCGCTCCCGTTTCCCCTAGTATTTCTTCTACACTCTTCTCATCGTCCCTTAACCTCTTCCATCATATGCCACATATTCTCCAAACCTTCCCCGCATAATCTGCAATGTATTTCTTCCCCTCTTCTCCAATACTTGTTCCCTAACTGTTCATTACCGCTTCAGAACTTCGCTATCATTCTTTTCTTTCCTTTCTTCCCTGCTTCTTTCAGATACTCTGGTATCCCTTCCCATTTAACCTTTCTATACTTTACGTTGTGTTTTGCTTCTTTTATTTTTTCCATCCTTCTTGCTTTTGTACATCCATGCCTCTTCTTATTATGTCCTCTCGTACCCTCACTTCCTCTCTCTTAATCTCTTTACCTCTGCCCTCGCATACCCATTTCTTTTATAATATTCTTCTCTGCTATCCTGAACGTATTTCACTCTCCCTTCCTTTATCTCCTTCCAGCATGCCTGTAATATTTTACATTGCTGCTTCACTTACTCCTCTATCCATTTCCGCTATTTAATTTTCCTTCTCGCCCCTCCCTTTCTAAATATCAGCATTTTTGTTTTGTTTGTCTTTACTTACAGTTCCTTTCCTTTCATGTATCTTTCCAACGTCTTCATCATCTCTTTTATTTCTTTTTCCTCTTTAGCCACCAACACTATCATCTGCGTACACCAGCGAGCAAACCTTCGGTTTTTCTACCCCCACTCCACCAGTTTGCTGTCCTCTTAATGTTTCCTCCAAATGCCCCGTATATACCGAGAACAGGTGTAGACTGAATGGACATTCCTAGGTCAGGCCCTTCCCTGTGATGAATTCTTTATTCACTTCGCTATTCATTTTCACCCTACTTCTCGTTTTCCCATATATCTCCCCCATCCTTTCAATTAGTGTTTCGTTTTCTTTTCTCAGGTATTCCCATAGCTTTTCCCTGTTCACTGTGTCGAACGCCACTTTTAAGTTCACAAATAACGCCACCATTTTCCCGCTTTGCTTATCTAATTCTTGATTTCTCAAGTGTTTCAAAATATATACGTTATCTATCACTCTTATTCCCTTCCTGAACCCAGTCTGTCCATACGGTAGCAGTTTCTTTCCTTCTATCTATTTCTGTAGCATTTTTCCTAGTACTATCGTATATATTTTGTATGCCGTGTTTATTACTGTCTCCCCTATGATTTTCCACTCCTTTTCTGTCTTCTTTTTTGTATACCGAGCGTATTATTCCTTCTCTCCATCTCCCTGGGAAGCCTTCACCTCTCCATACTTTGTTAATTATTTCCGTCATCCTTGTTGCTACCTTTTCCCCTCTACATACCCACCCTTCTCCTCGTATCCAGTCTTCTACCGTCGCTTTACTGTTTTTTACTTTCAATATTGCCTCTCTTACGTCCCCTTCTTTTATTCCTTCTCCTTCTTGGTCTACTTGGTAAAGTTCTCTTCCTTTTCTTGGTAATAAAATTAAAATTGCTTTTCTAAATAGCTTAACTGTTTATAAGTTAAACCCTAATTGCTTTATTATTTGCTTCAGCCGCCACAGTCAGATTAAATCACTAACATTTGGGTTCGATCGAAAACCTAAGTTCTTTACTCTTTTACTTATTCTATTTCATGCCTTTTTGTTAAGGTCTATTTGGAATTAATTGCAAAAAAAATTAAAATTGATCCACTGGTAAACATAGTTCAATCGTTACAGTACAAGTGAAATTTCGAAAATTTTTAAACTAGGTATGGGAAAATTTCTATAAGTCACTTGCTATGCTTTAGTAGTAGAGAACTTGGCTTCTCTATATCACTCGATTTCTTTTAGTAGCGTACCATCTAGAAGTCTGTTAACTAAGATTAAAAATGTATTACATTATTGTAGGTACTGAAAAATTGTATTCCCAAGTTCCCAAGTGCCTGCTGTGTTTGTGTAAGATAAAAAAAGAAAAATCTCAGCTCTGCTACACTTCAGATTGATTAGAACCTGCAATTTACAGAAATGCAACAAATTTCTTCAGAGAGAGAAAAATTAAATATTTATCTTATTCGGTTTAAGTGTGCGTGTTCTTTAGCTGGTTGTAGCGTACTGTGTGCGATTAATCCATAAGAGAGGTGATTAGGGTTTATGTTTGTGTATATGGATGCTTGAGAATCCACAACAGGGCGTATGTTATGTATGTTTTGTAGGTGTGTTGTTGTGTTTTGGAGTGGCAACCTCTGATTTACCCGGGAGGGCGCCCATTAGGTTTGCTCGGTTTCCTATCCTGTTTGTACATCGCAGAGCCAATTCAGGGTTTTAGTAAAGAGGATTCCTAAGTAAGTGACTTTTTGTTGGAGTGGGAGTCTTTCGTGGTTTGAGGTAAGGAAAACATTTATGTTGGCTAGATTTGGAAATTTATCTTCGTGGTAGTTAAGATAGCGGAAGAGGATTGCTTGGGTTTGGTGGGATTGGCAGAGACTCTCTACCGATTAGCCCAGTTGGAAAAGTTCGGAGGGTTCTGGATATGATGCACCGCCCAAAAGGCAGTGTCATCCGCAAACTGTGCAACAACTACTCCGGGTTGTGGTACTTCAGGAATGTCGGAAGCGAAGATAGTGTGAAGGATCGGGGCTAAAGCAGAACTTTGCGGTACATCTGCTGTGGGTTGAAACGGATTGCAGAAGTTGTTGCCTAATTTGACTCGGACTGACCGATTAGTCAGGTACGAGGGTAGAAGTTTGGGGAAGGGAGCGGGTGTGTTAAGGGTGCGGATCTTATGGAGGAGACCGGCGCGCCAGACTTTGTCAAATACTTGCTTAATGTCCAGAAACTTAGCCAGGTTTTATTGGTAGGACGGAATCCGAATTGGAAGTAGTTCATTAAACTCAAGGTGATCTCTAAGTCGCCTGGATAGAATCTGCTCAAAGCATTTTCCGAGGCAACTCAGGAGGGAAATGGGTCTATAGAAAGGCCGTGGTAACGTCGGATTGCGGTTTTGGTATCATGATGGTGGAGACCGATTTCCAGTCTGTCGATAGGATTGAAAATTTGTTATAAATTTCGGAGGACTGGATCGGGCAGGTGTCGGAGAATTTTGCGATTTAGGCTGTCATATCCTGGGGCTGAATTTCGATTTTAAAATACATTTTGACCTGGTTTGGAGTGATGAGGGTATAAAATGAATTTTCTATTGGATCTCTAGGAGTTATTTGAACTGGGTGTCGAATTGAGGATCTTGTGGGGATCGGAAAATGGATTGAAGGTGAAGACTGAAGAGGTCGGCCTTTCCTTGGTCGAAGGAGCTTAGGTTGCACTCTGGGTCAGTTAAGTGGAATTTAGAGTCTATCAAACTGTTGGCAGAAGAGTTTTCAATTTCTGTAGTGTAACTGGGAGGTGGATTTGGTCCAGGAGTCTTCGGCGTGTTTGATTTTCACCTGAAGGGATTAAGGCGATTGAGAGCCGGATCCCTATTTCGCGAAAATTGACGATAAATTCGTTTTTTCTCTTTGGTGCAGTTCACAATGTAAAGTGGGAGCGGTTTGCGGGAAATGTCGAGATTTTGGGTTATTAGAAGATTGGGTGTTGGAAGATTGTTGGAGATGTGTTCCAGTCTGTTTTCGAAAAATCTAGTTACTGTGGACTGAGGAAATGCGGGGTGGGGAGGGCTGGACGAAGTGGAAGTTTTGACCAGTAGTGGTTGATAATCTGATGTGATCGTGGTGCCTAGAAAGCACTCACGGTCGAAACAATGATGTGGTCTATGATTGAAATGCTCGACATGTGTACGTTGTGTTAGCGCGACTCAAAAAAGCAACAACTGTGATAGAGCTGATGATAGTTTAATACCGTTGCTACTGTTGCTGAAGTCACCGAATTCGGTTGACGGGCATTGAAATCACCTAAAATGACTGCATTAAGAAAGCTAGATGCGTAAATTAAGAGGTCATCGGATAGCGTATTATGACCGGGTGCGTTGTAGTAGGAGAAGAAAACGATCGTGGTAGAACGACGCACCGTCATAGCAACACATTCGAGATGCTGTACGTGCGCAGGAAGTTGAAAGGGGGTGGACGGGAAGCAATTTTTGATTATAAGGGCAGTTATATGGATGCTATTGTGTAGATAGGTGTGATAAGTGTTAAAGTTAAGTGTGCATCTGTTTGTGAGTTTTGGTTCGGTAATTGAGAGAGTATGTATGTTGTGTTTGGGTAGTAAGATATTAAGTAGGGAGCGTTTCCGACGAACGCCCCGGTATTAACTGCCCGGCTATGAGATCCATTTTTGAGGGATTTAAGGAGTGGGATCTCGGATTACGGTAGCCTTCGTCCGCGGGCCAGATACGCACACGACGGTTCCTCGCTGGAAATGGGATCGGGATAGCTAGTCTAATAGCTGAAGGATCATATTTCGCCGGTCGGGAAACATATGAAATAGGGTGTGTGATAGTACTTGAAGGAAGTGTCTGATGGAGAGAAGTTCGGTGTAAACACTTCCTCCAAGTCCTAGCACACCGTATTCCATATGTTCTGTACATGTGCGGTCGGCAAGGAAAGGAAAAGTTACGTATTTCAATCCCTCCTTAAGGGAGGAGCGGGCTGTTTTAGCTTTCCAAGCTCCTTCAGCCGCAATCATGTATTCCCAACATACACATATACACTACTATATATATATATATATATATATATATATATATATATATATATATATATGCATGGTGGGATTAAGACTGGGTGTGGTCAGGATAGGATCGGAAGGAACGGAGTCAGAGGGAAAATACTATCCCAGCATTCGCTCAAGTAGCCGCACATGTGTGCATATACGCAGTGACAATGCCGCTAAATGTGTATGAGGAAACCCTCCTGAAAAAACCTCACACAAGGTAGACGGTAACGGGAATCGAATCCATTACCTACCGAATGCTAAGCAGGTCGGATCACCACTACCCCACCAGTTCGGTAGCGCGGATAACCCGTTTTACTGAAATTTGCGGAAGGCGGGGACGGCTTCAGGTGGTAATGCTAATTCAGAGATTGGTTGTTCGACCAGTATTGATGTAGCAAAATTCTTAATATTTTCTGACCAACATCGCAGGGAATAAATATTGATTATTTGGGAAACTTTTTTTACGATTTTGACTAGAGTATGCCATTTTATGTTATAAAAATAATTTCGCCCAAGTGACAGCCATTTTTGTATAAACGCTCTTGCAATCTAGATTGAAAGTTTTCCATTATTCGGCGGAGCAGGACAGGTTGAATTCGCTCAATTTCTTGTGTAATGTTCATTGTTAATTCCGGTAAGGTTTGTGGTCTATTACTGTATACCCTGCTCTTCAGAAATCCCCAAAGAAAAAATCACATTCTGAAAAATCAGGGATCTTTCGAGCCACGAATTGTCACAATGTTTGGAAATGAGTCGGCCCGGAAAAAGTTCCCTTAATTCAGTCATAGACACGCTAGCGGTATAACTTGTAGCCCCATCCTGCAGAAAATAATTGATGTCCGGAAACCTAGGTAACTCCTCCGTCACAAATGTTCTGATCATGTGTGTGTAGCGGTTTGCGTAACAGTTGTGGTATTTCCTTTATCCTCTTGGAAAAAATATGGCCCAATAATACCAGATGATGAAATTGCACACCACACTGCAAGTTTCAGACTATGTAATGGCTTTTGGTGTATCTCAGTAGCAAGTATTCTGCTTGTTTACTAAATAAAGTTTTCATCATCATGTACACGTCGCAATATTTCTTCGCTTAAAATCCTGCGAGCAAGCATATAAGCATCTTTCAACTCTTGGACGACTTGAATTTTGTAAGGGTGGAAAGATAAGTCTTTATGTTGTAACAACAATAAATAACGCCAAATTGTAATAACAAAACGTGGTGATGTAACTACTCAATTTTTATGATGTAATTTGAATATTCTAATAAAGTAATAATGAAATTAGGTAAAATTCTCCCTAAACACAAATCATATAACTAATTGAGATACTTATCTTTCATCACTAATTTGTGCCGTCGACTCCAATCGGTAGATTAATAAAGGGCAGTTTCTAATAAACTGATTTGCTCAAATACCTAAAATGCTGCTTGATTACAATCTGCTTAATTATTTTCTCTTATACTCTTAAACCTAGTTAATGAACAATAATAGTGTTTATGGCAATAAAAGAAGTATTAACGTGCAATTAAGTTTATTTATCATCTTGATGGATGATTAAAAAAAATAAGAAGTCTTATTACTATTCTTAAAGTATAAAAAATCATTAAATAATTACCTTCATAATTTTTGTACTTAACATTTTATAACCTTAGAATTCACATGAGTCGGAATTGTCAACTAGGTGAGGTCAGGATTGCATAAATGTTGGCAATCTTTACCAGCCACACCGCCAAACTGCCAAACTGGAACTATTCTTAAATTTATTCATGAAAATTTTCTATCCAATAATTGTTATGGCATTCGTTGAAGTTCGTGTATCAAAAATTCCAATTTAAAAAGTAATCAATGTTCAATTAAAGTAGCATCCAAATTGATATAATAAGAATGAAGAGAAAACGTGCGTAAGTAAGTAAAGCAAATTAAGTTCCATTAAAATTAAAAAAATAATAGTTATAATAATGGTAATAATAGTAAGATACCATCTTAAAAATGCATTATAAAATACCATATAAAAGTAAGTGCCTTATAAAAGTGCCATAGTTAAACAAAAATAAAAAATAGTGACTGCAAAAGAGCAAATGCTTTAGTTAAAAAAATATAATGAATTAAAAGGTAACTTACCATCAAAACTGATGGCACTATTACGCAAAATTTAGGGAACACCCCCAAAAACAAAGCTTCATGCTATAACATTCAGCAGAAAGTGAAAAAAAAAATGAAGGCTTTCCGAATAACTCAAGTAGGTGTCCCCCCACGCATCTGCGCATAGAATTAAGTTATCACGCTTTGTGCGGTCGGGATCAAATTTCTTACAGAAAGGGAAATATAAATCTTTACGAAATATTACACCTAAAAAGATATGTACTATGAAATGCAAAACTTAAAAACTTTTTCTCATATTTACTACTAAATGAATGAAAGATCTTAAGTATAATTTAGTACAACACAAAAAAGGGTTGTTACAATGTAAAATTCGTCGTAACGATGTGTTCCTAATGTTTAGTGCAGAAGCATGTTTCACTGCACAACACAATGGACTACGTGTCAATGCTACTCGGACTCTACGAATGCTTTCCTCCGTTCTTACAAACCTTATTGCTCCTTTATGATTCAAGTTTAATGTAGAGCCAGTTTCTTCAAACATTCTTTCCCACTCTACAATTGCATGAGCGGACGACACACTTCCATGTCGTGCAACATTAAAATTATTAAATCACACACTCGCCATTTCTATAAAACGATTTTACGCAAAACGCGCGCTGAACGCCTGGCTAATTCTCCATATTCCTGTTTCAATGGCAGTAACTGTCAAACAATAATCAAGTCACGGAAACATTGATCTTTGGCAAAAAAAATTTGGCCGCAAAATCTCTTGATCTTTCGGCCTGCGATTTTTTTTCAGATTTCTGAAGAGCGGGATATAGAGTAATTGACCACAAACATTACCACAATTAGCATCGAACATCAAACAAGAAATTGAGCGAATTCAACCTGTCCTGCTCCATCGAATACCCGAAAATTTTCAATCCAAATTAGAAGTGTTTACAAAGACATGGTTCCCATTTGAGCGGAATTATTTTTAAGACATAAAATGGCATACTTTCTTCTACTCAAACTTGTAAAAAAACTATTGAAAATAAACATTTTCTGGAAAAATTGGGTGATTTAAAATTTCACTTTTCACTGGCGGATTCTATATATATATATATATATATATATATATATATATATATATATATATATATATATATATAAGTGGGGGTCCCAAGAATTACGTGTACAAGGTGTTCTTTACACTTAAATATGAATATGCAACCGTTTGTAAAGCTAAGGGCATCACTGTATTATAAATTATAAAAATTCACAAATTATTAATTTTGATAGACTAAAGGCTTTAGTGTTAGACGGTATAGAACCTGTGTACCCGTAAACAGACTGTGAAATTGTTAGGACCTCCACATATGAAATTATATCAAGGCCAGAGAGCAAGATTTACCAGGCGCAGTACAATAAACGTCGTCGAACGGAGGGTACTTATGACACGCTTCCTTACGGTTACGTCGCTCGCGAATAGCTTTACGGACATGCCCCAATCTTAAAAATCCCGTACAACAGCCACGTGACCATTCTTGTCCCCATTCCTTACCTTTCATGTTTTATCTTTTACCCCTGTGATTTTAATGTTTAAATATATTTTAACTTACAATACACTACACTGGTGAAACTCTTTTGTTTTAGGTCTTTTGACTATTTTAACTGTTTTTATCATTACCCTCTATATTTTAACCCAGTTATTTATGTTTTGGATATATTTTAGTTTATAATACATGATAGCTGTAGTTACAGGTTCTTTTAATACTTTAACTGCTTTATAATTTTTTTTATATTTTAAACCCAGTGATTTAAATTTTAGATTATAATGTACGACATCTTTTGTTATAACTCTTTTTAATAATTTAATTGTTTTTATCAGTGTATGCAAATCTCTGCAGTAGCGTTACATCTCAATTTGAGGTGTAGTACAAATGAGTTGGGTTTGTCAGTAAATAATTATCGGGTCTGCTGCAAGCATGGAATATGATTGCGGGGTCCGCACGAATTGTCGGGCCATACACACGACCCGACAATTAGAGTTAGGCTTTTATTAGGTTTAGAAGCCTTAGATTTACATAAATTAGAATTTTTTTAGTCGAGACCAGGGGAGTATGTTTTGTGCTGAGGTGTGTATGTTTGCCGGATTTTACATAATTAAGGGGTCTTCTACGCATCCAATGTTGTGGTGCCACCTTTGCAACTAAATTGCGCTGTTGCCAATTCTCGTGTTTGATTCTGTGTAAGGTTTTAAGCCTCTAAATATTAGTACAGACTTGTTTATAAATGCACTGTACGATATAACCGGTTGTTTATTAAGAAGTTATGTATTGTGATTTTATCTGTTATGAAAGAAGCCATTGAAAATTATTGTCGGATATAATTTCTAAAACCAGACGTGAAATCATTTTGATAACAATTTTTTGAGGCTAATTAAGCAACCGCTTGACGGATTTCGAAATCCGTCAAGCGGTTGTCTCGCAATCTGCGTGTACTGAATAACCCGGTTAGTTTAATATATAGGATTAGGAATTTTACAAAACAATAACTTAAAACGAAAATATTTATTAAAGGAAAAGTACAAACGTATATGAGGTAAAATAAACATAGACAGAACAACATATTCGAATCGATACGAATAAAAACTTGAGCGTAAGAGGAGACCTCAATAAGTGCTCATCGACAATCAAGTATTTTGGACCAATTATGCGCTTTCTTGAGACATGCACATGAACGTTAATCGATAAAGTGATACTGTCTCATGTGGCGAAAAGGAAAATGAAATTAGAATTTTGAACAGCATAGCAAGAGCGTTGTCATGAGTGGGGCAGAAAATGGCCGAATTAAGATAATAGAATCAAAGTATTTCAATTAACTATTGTAACTTAAAATAAAAAAAATCAATTAAAATAACCTAATAGCAACTAGAAAAACTAAAAGTTAATAATATCTGAAAGGATATTTGCAATACCTGTAACCAGGTTGCTTTAAACAAGAATGAATGTTAGCAATGGATACCACTAAACGTGTAACGTTGAAATGAAAGGACAATTTAAAAATAATGTAAGATTGTTAATGAATTGAAACATCTATCAAACCACCATAATTTTTAAATAAATTTCTGGTGAAGACGAGTCACATAAACCCAACAAAATAAAGGAACTCGAGACATGCGTCGTATATACACAATGAGCAACCCAGGAATGCCTTCAATTCCTTTTTATCTGGTAATGCTACAAACATAAAAAAAATGTTGATAGTAGCATTTAATACGAGTGTTGCTTATGTAAAATCTAGTACCCAACGGTGTGTTCGAATTAGTAAAATTCAGCATTCGGATTGATGGTGCCTTTTCAGAAACTAATTTTCATGTATACAACTCGTAAAGCTGAAAGTTAATTATTGTAATTCTAGTTACGTTCTATATTTAACACACCAACATACACGCCAGGAGGTATACAATAAATTGCCTATTTACAATATATTACGAGATTACCATTTTCTCTTCCATTATTGTTTGTTTATAATATACAAATAATAGCTATACTTTTTTTTTATGTTTTAATAAATCAATATCTGAGACTTTGACCCTTTATGTATTTAGATTTTATTATCATGAGTTTCCATTTATTTTCTTGTTTTCCGCAAATTATATAGATTTAATAAATAGAATCATTATCTATATCAAAAAGACTTTGCTTGTATTAACATTTATAATAGAAACCAGTATTCATAAAACTAACTAAAACTAATTATAAGAATATAAACTGGTAGTTCCCGTGAGCATAATTATTGCAGTATAAAAGAAAAACTTAAAAGATAAAAAGTTAGTTCCTACAGTTCCTATAGAGTTGCTATTCATAGTTTTAAGTTAGTAAATAAGTTTGTTCGTTGTTACCAAAGCTATAACCCTAATTCAATGCAATTGTATAGAATTAGTGGTATTCAAATAAAAAGTTTTTAAAAACAACTTATTTCAAAACCAAGAAACCTAATTCGCACGTTACAGTCAGGCGTGTTTATGCATGTACACTTAGAACAAAACTAATATGCATGCATGTCGTTACAAGAATAAATCAAAACACCACTGCAACATTTTATTACTATAGCAATATTAAATAAAAAATAAACACCTAACACATCATTTTAATTCCTTTTCCTCACAATTCCCCTTATAATTAAATAAACTATTCTTTACAGAACACTATTTGTATTTAAATTCCTGTTATTCAAAATGTCACTAAGCTAGTAGAGTAGTGGTGACGCAACCTGCTTAGCATTCGGGAGGTAATGGGTACGATTCCGATTACCCTGTATGAGGTTTTTTCAGGGGGTGTTCCTCATACACATATACCAGCATGGTCACTGCGTATACACATACCATGTGCGAATATTTAGGCCAATGTTGGGGTTGTATTTTCCCTCTTATAACTCCGATCCTATCCTGACCACACCCATCCTTAATCCAACCATGCATATGTACGGAATGTATGTATATATGCTGGGACTCCATGATTGTGGCCGCAAGAACTTGCAAACAGCGGGAATGAAATATGGGACCTTTCCTTTTCCTTTCAAAATATCACAATACTTAAGAATTAGAGGTAACCGCTTGCTTGTCGGAGGTAGTTAAGATTAATCAGTTCTTGTATTCTCCACCAAACAAACATTCTTACTTACTCTATGCGAGTTACAAATGCAGGCATTACAAACACAAATGCTATTCGAAATACTATTTATTGAAATGTACATAAAACGCCACTTTCGTAGCTTCAAAAAAATTATATATTTTATAAACATGTGACATTGTCTGCAATACAGGGTTGTCCAAAAAGATGTTACCACTTAGATGGGATTTACATAATTTACATAATTGCAAATTTTCTTTTGCCGTAGACTACAGATGGCCACCCAACCTACTTTGGAAGAGACAAGGAAGGTATCAGCTTGGATGGAAGTGTTTCGGTCACCCTCAATAGTAAGGAACAGATTCTAGCAATGGTTTGATAAGGGCTCTCCAAACCGTTTAACTATCCGTCGACTGCATGAAAAACTTGTAAGCACCGGGTCTGTGACCAATGACTGAGGACAACATCATAAATGTTCAAGGCACATTGATTAGGAGTCCAGGAAAGTCAAGTACGAGATTAGCATTGGAATCCGGAATCGCGAGGACAAGTGTCTTAAGAATTCTCCACCTCGACCTGGGAATGAAACCGTACCACATTCAACTGATACAGGCCCTTTCTGATGCTGATAAAATTGCTCGTGTACGAGCTGCAATGGTTTTATTAGAGATGGTGCACATAAACCCTAATGTTGTGGTCTTTATATCGGATGTGGCCACATTTCATGTCAGCGGCAACGTGGATAAGCACAATTGTATCATTTGGAGTACAGACAATCCACATGAGAAAGCACACTCGAAGCACTCCGAAAGTTAACGTATGCTGCGGTATTTCAAAGTTTGGAGTACTTGGTCCATATTTTTGTAATGGTCAGACTGTAACGGATGATTCTTACCTAGATATGTTGCAAAATTTTGTTGTTGATAATCTTAACACAAGGTTACTTCCAGCAAGATGGTGCACCACCACATTTTTACTTAACAGTTTGATATTACCTGGATGAAACATTTGGTGCACGCTGGATTGGAAGAGGTGGACCTTTGGCTTGGACAGCACAGTCACCAGATTTGACTCCATATGTTTTCTGGCCATGGGGAATGGTGAAAGAAGGCGTGTATGCTACTAGACCTACCTATACTAATGACCTTAAAGAACGCATAACAAGAGTCGTCCGCTCTATACCTACAGAAATGTGTGTGGTACAAAAACTTGAAACATGCATTGCTAACGAAGATGTACAGGTCGGAGGAGTGCACTAGCTTCATTTGGACGTGTGTACATAGTATGTTATTATGTGTTTTTCACATAAAAGTCAATCCCGTCTAAGTGGTAACATCTTTTTGGACAAGTACATATGGCAGTACTTAAAAAAAACCTTTATGGTTGTAAATGTCGTTGCGTACAATACTGATAAAGATCGGTTTCAACTTCATACTTTGGAAAAATATCAGAAAAAGTAGCTCACATGTTATAAAAGAACAAGAAATACAAAGTAGCTTTCAAACCTAATACCAATGTTCTTAAATGTTTATTTAATGCGGAAGATTTAACTAACGACTTTTTGAAGTCGGGTATTAATAACTGCACATTTTGTAATTTTGTATACAGGGTATTTAAAAAAGATGCGGCAATATTAAAGGGGGTGATTGCCCAGGTCACTTTATACAATAAAGTTCCTATAAACATAGGTCCGCAAACGCTTCGTTACCGATCTACAGCGTGTTGAAGTTTAATTAAAAAAAACAGTCAAAATTAGATTTTGCCAAAACGGCTTGAGATATCATAATGAAATTTTACGCGTGTCAATAGCTGTGGGAGACACATACTGTGCCATACAACAAGATGTTTCAGTCGTACCATTGGCACGCGTATTGGCACGTCACAGGCTATTTCTCAAGAAAAAAGTAGGATGCCGCTGATTTCTCTACAAACAAAAAATATTTTTTAATTCTTTGTTTTCCAAAAGTTACGATATACCTCTCCGATAAGTCTCCCGGGTAGAAATACCGGTCCAATTAGGCAGTCACCCACAATCCCAATCTAAACGTTCAAAGAAAACTGATGTTGAAAACGATCTTCAACAATTTCATTTGGATTTTTTTCACACCATACATGGGTATTATGGGAATTCCGTATTGCATTTCTTGAAAAACTCGCTTCATCGGTGAACAGAATCAACATCAGGTGTTGAGGGATTTGAACCATTGACAGAATGCAATGCGAAGAGGAAAATCAGCAGGAAGAAGTGCTTGAACGCGTTGTATATGGAATGGATACAACAAATTTTCCTTAAGAATGTGCCAAATAGTCCCATTACTTACATCCAAAGGGTCAGCAATTTTTCTAGTAGAAGTACCTCGATCTTCTTCAATCATGTCCGGCACATGCTCTTCCAGCTCTACCGTTCTTGCTGTCCTTGGCCTTCCTGCTCCTCCATTTCGTCTTAATGTGCCTGTTTCATAAAGACGCCGATGGATACATTCGAAAGTTTTTTTATCAGGAGCAATACGGCCCAGAATTCTTTCAGTATACAACCGCCTAGCTTCTAATGCATTCCCATCAGCAAGTCCATAAATGTAGTGCATGTCGGTCATCTCGGCATTCGTATAGCGATTCATGATAAGGAACTTCAACAAATTCGACACATACAAAATTATTAATCACGAGACTCATTCAATATGTCAGTGATATGTCAGTGAATAATACAGGAATGTTTAAAAATATTTTTGTACGCACGCACTAAAATGTCTTTGTTACTCAAAAACGGTACGTCGTACGATAAAAAGTCAAGAGAGCTTTTTGCTTCACAATTGAGCAGAGAATCAAAAAATGTTTCTTATTTTTAGAGAAATCAGCGGCATCCTACTTTTTTCTTGAAAAATAGCCTGTGACGTGCCAATACGCGCGCCAATGGTACGACTCAAACATCGTGTTGTATTGCAAAGTATGCGTCTCCCACAGCTATTGACACGCGTAAAATTTCATTATGATATCTCAAGCTGTTTTGGAAAAATCTATTTTTGACTGTTTTTTTAAATTAAACTTCAACACGCTGTAGATCGGTAATGAAGCGTTTGCGGACCTATGTTTATAGTAACTTTATTGTATAAAATGACCTGGGCAATCACCCCCTTTAATATTGCCGCATTTTTTAAACACCCTGTATATTGGACAAACACTTAGGAACCTTGATATTAGATACAAAGAACTCCTTAGATGTTACAAACACGCAGATTAATCAGATTATGCCAAACTTTTAATAGTAAATAATCACCGTATCACTTTACAAAACAACATTAAATTTTGACGTTTTTGTAATAAAAAAACAAATTAGATGTTTTGGAAGCATTCGAAATTTATAAACCTAAAGTGGAAGTACATTTAATGAACGAACAGGTTGATCTTATGGACTCATCTTTAAGAGATATTTTAAATATGCAATTATAACTATTTATAAGTGTGTTGTTTTACCGTAATGATTTGTTACCGTATCTATTTGATAATGGTATATGTTGTATTGAACGGCGTAGAGAAATAAATTATCATAAAAAAGAAATTGTGGAATTATATTGTATTGAAAAGTGCTACTGCGTTTTTTACGTTTTTCAGATTTTGTTGGATTATGAAACTTCTTTGATTGCTATTAATAAAAATAATCAAATTTTTGGTAAATTTCTAATAAAAATTAATACGTTGGTAGTTTTCTACCAATCGTTTATTGACTATCTTTTCTACAATTTAAAGTTTTAACAAAAACTTCCTGTTTGTACAGTTAACAAATAACATTTATGATGAAGTCTTACATGTTAAAATGAAAATGTTAAGTGCAAAGCTTTAATTAATATAACCTACCACGTAACATAAATATAAATGAATGAGTGAACTCAGCTAGTAACGCAGTCATACGGTCAAATGGCCGTTGACACTTGGATAGCGTGGGTGTTTAGGAGCGTAGATAATTATTAAATTGGTTTATGTTAGAGAGACAAAAGGAAGAAGTTGTACTAGTACACGTACCTAATATAATAAGCAAAGTTTTGAGTCCCACAGGCTTTTATAAAAGAAAATTATGATTTTATGAGCGAGAGCCCCGTAAAGCTTGAAATCGGAAGAAAGGAAACAATAAGAAACAAACGAGAATTACCCTAGTAACCTTATATTAAATATATTTGACCAAACGGTTATCAACGATCTATATAAATAATTAACAATTAATAATTCATCACATGTCAAGTCAAGTTAATTAAATATGCCTTTAAACAATTCTTTCTAAACCCACCAAAAATTTAGCACACTTAATAGTTGATATTTCACACCGAATCAAGTACGCAGGAAAGTTAATTTTATATCTATACGTTGAAAATTCTTTTTAAACAAACAAAAATTTGAAAGGTTAAAGACCTTTAAAACTGCCTTCCCTTATTTGTTTGAAAGTACTTTCAAGGGTTAACCTGAAAAGGAGAAGTTCAACCTATCTGGTTATACCTTGACTTAAACTGTTTCTGATTAACTCACTTGCCGTTGTTTCACAAACGAAGAAAATTTAATTGACACAAACCCCTTATAAATAATGGATAGTAATATAGTTAGTTGTATAGGCGAGTACAAGTTAGAACGATGCTACCTCGAACATCTAGCTGAAACGTGCAACAATAAGCAAGCAAGAAGGACCAGAAGAAGAAGCTAAAAAATATATACCACGAATAATTGCAAAGTAATACTCTGACAACATGTTTTACCTCTATGATGTAAGTCGAGCTCCAAGAAGTTTTACGTTTTGTTTTTGTTTCCTTCTTAGTTTTTAGCTAGTGATATTTAGAGTCCATCTACTAAAAGAAGTTAAAAATTATAATGGGATTGAAAAAAACATATGGCTTACTCTTTGGTGAAACTGAAATTCTTAGACATATCCGCCCAATGGCGTTATTTAGTACCTCAACAACATGTGGAAATACATAAAATATGAAAATATCCCCGTAATCCTAAGATAACTTCGATTTAAAACAAAAAAAGAGATTTTTCTTAAGAAAGCTCAATTTCACCCAAAATGGCAAACTCAACACGTTATCCAATTAAAATTGGTTAGCATATTCATTGTTACCAAAACTATGGTTATTGTTAAACACAATTTTCAACAAAATGTAAATTAATGATACCATCTAGCGGTAATTCAGCAAAGTAAGATATCTGTAAGTGAATTATCTTTAAACTAACCAGAACCGTAAACATTACCTAGATGGCGCTACTATGAACTGTTGAGAAACTAAATGCAATGTAATCTGTACAGCACGTTTTTAAGTAATTTATAAATGTTAAACAGCATATGCCAAAAATTCAAATAAGTTATAGGTTTTTAAGAACCGAAATGTATGCGAAAAATCAACTATAACAATTGGAAGTTTCCTGTTTTTTCATTTTCATTATGGAAATGTATAACAATACTTCTTTCACAAACTTTTTAATATTCTTCGACTTATGATTTTTCTCATACAATTTTTTTCACTTTGTACCTGCTAACTGTAAGATTGTAAATGTTCCGTAAAAATGGTGCTATTATTTTCAGTGGCGTACGCATAAGAAATACAATTTTTAATTAAATTGCCAATTATTTTAGAATGTTGAGCAAAGCAACATTTTATTCCGTTATTTATGTATACATTAGTATAACATAACTATAAAACAAATTACTATGCAATTTGTTTTACAGTTATGTTATATTTATGTGTAGTACATCAAATTTTTCGATTTGATTTAAATCCAGGTGATATGGAGGAAGTCGTAAAATTGTATGACCGTGCTCTTCTAACAATTGATCGAATTTATAGGTAATATGCCGCTTTTGATGGAGCTCGGTTAACTCATAAGGTTGGGGTTTGTACATAGTTGGCGAATATGCTATATTCTTGTCAGAAAGCCCTTCCTTCATTTCCACCTTTAAGCGATATTTGTGAGGGCTTTATTTACTTGTATATTATGATAATACGCGTTATCTGTGACCACTACTGATCTGGGATGTAAAGTAGGTATTAATTTTTCTCGAAATAATTTTTGTAATTTTCTGCGTTGATGTCATCGTGGTAATCGCCTCTCTTCGATCCCAATTTAAATATAAGCAGGCAATTTGGAATTAATCCCATATTTCCACCAACGCGAACTTTCCTGTTGAAATAGGTGTGAATAATCCCGACGATGTTGCATCACTCCATCACGTCCTTTTGTAGAGATAGAAATCGACATGTAAACAAATTTGTTAAAAGTGCATTAAATACCGCTTTATGCCATTAGAAAGTTGAGCATAGAACATATTTACTTGCTCCGTAATCAAATATTAATTACCTACTCTTATTATTAATATTATTAATATTAATAAATAATCACTAATCCAAAATACGTACATGTATTTCGTACGGAGTTGCAGCTGTAAGAAACGTTATTCACGTTGATCTAACAATACATAAATTGAAATAGTGAAAAGCAGTACCTTCGGCTCTGTACTTCTGTAAAAGGAGATCGTAATCGGATTACACTCAGCCTAAATGCTTTAAAGACGGTCCACTTAGACCCCTGCGCAACCAAGCTTTTGTCAGGCGGAATGACATATTTTTTATAAGCTCTACAATATATTTAATCATTTAGTTCAAATTCCTTTTTAGTCATTTTTATTGTCTTGTATATTATTGCTAATGCAACAGCAATGAAACAATAAAATTTGAAAGCAGCGTACACCTTGAGAGAAACACTTATTAATGGCAACAATACTTTGATGACGTGCAAGCACATTACTTTTGTATATAGTATACGATAGTGTTGTTTCTCTTACATTATTTCAAACGCTACTTAATAAGGTATAGTAAAAAATCAAATCAAAGGATCCTATAATAAAGCACTAAATACAGAGTAACGTAGTATTATGGTCGATGTAATGAAATTCACACTTCTTATATTAAGTTGTTAAAAGCTTGCCGAAATAATTTTACAAGTTTATAAGAAGAAACATCAATTTTAAATTGAAGGTTATGAATATACGAAGTTAAGCTGTAATCACTCAATTTCTTGATAGGCAATAAAAATGATATACAGATGGCAGTATGTAAAAAAATGTACACGATAGCAATAATATTTCAGTTTTCAGAACTAATATCAACTGTGATTGAAATCAGGCCTTTGATTTGGAATTATTTTCAACTGTAATGAAATATTTTGTGATAAGGCGCAATTATTATGCCGCTCGTGCAAATATTATGTTAGTACACAGTAGGTATAAATTGATTAAAATGCAATTATCGAAGGCATTGATCATAGTATTGCTTTAGGGATATTATGGGAAATAATGCAATTGTGTTCGGGAAATTGATAAATTAAGTGTAAACAATTTACAGAAATTCAAATTTAAACTATTCAGAATAACTTACTAATTAAATTGTTAAAAAAACAGAATTAATACATGAATGAATATTTTAATCTAAACACAACCGTCCTTGTTTTTCTATTTAAAACTCATGCTAAACATTTTACCAAATTTCTTTTTTTTAGCAACATTATGTAGTATGGGCAGACCTCGAGTACTTTCATTCACAGGGCAAAAATCACCTGCAGACAAGATTTACCATGTCGTACTATTATAGTCCATACGCTGGGCAATGTAACACCTGTACACTGTGTCTCTTGAATTTCTGGACAGGGAATTCCCATGTTAAAATAAACTATTGTAAATATTGGCTCCCCTAATTATTTTACAGTAAAATGTCAAATGTAAAACTTCTTAAAGAAAAAAGGCTGCTTCTTATGTTACAATTGCATTTACATTTGGTTCATCCGTTTTCGAGAAATTTAGGAAAAACTTAAGGGCTTTTTCGTAACTGGTCAAGGTTGCTTTGCTTTAGACAGCCAATGCTAACAATAATTATTAATTGTCATTGTAAATCATTCATTGTTCAAAAACGATTCATTCATCATTAAAACATTATTTGGGATAGATTATTACTTTTTAAAGAAAAATTTGCTTATAAAAATGAATTATTACACCATTGAAGAAAAAGTAAAATTTATTGAATGGCATTACTCAGGCAATTCACTTAGAAATATCACAGATTTGTACTCGGCTAGTTATCAAAACCGGTAAATTCCAAGTGCAGAAACAATTTCAAAAATTATCAACTTATCCAAATCTACCGGTAACGTTAATAAGCCATGTAATTGTCAAGATATTAAACCTCTGGGGCAAAATGACAGATGTTTGGATGTGTTACTTAATGTTGTTGAAGATAAGAATAAAAGTGTGAGACAAATTGGGTGCAGTTTAGGAATATCTCACAGTACTTCGAATTTTGAAGCGACAAACTCCAGTGTTCAAGTCTTTCAAGTATAGCTTGCAGCAGGAAATTTTTGACGAAGATAAACTCATGAGAATGGAGTTCTGCGAAAGATTAGTAGAGTTATCAAACATGGATAGAAACTTTCTAAGTCGTATTTTATTCACCGACGAATGTTCTTTTTCAACTCATGGTATTCATAACCGCCAAAATTTTCGTTACTAGAATACTAAAAATTTGCATTTATCAATAAAGAGTAGAAGTCAATATCGCAACACAATTAATGTATGGATTGGCATACTGGGCCATAGATTAATAAGTCCTTTCTTTATTGACGGTACGTTGACTGGAGAGCGATATCTTCAGCTGCTTCAAGAAGAAATTGGCCCAGCGGTGTTAGACTTGAACCTGGAGGAACACATTTGGTACCAGCACGATGGGTGTCCAGCACACAATAGTGTAATCGTACGTGAGTTTCTAGACTTCACGTTTCCCGGCTGTTGGATAGGTCGAGGTAGTACCATAAACTGGCCAGCACGCTCCCCTAATTTGGCTCCCTGTGACTTTTTCCTCTGGGGTTATTTAAAAAACAAATTATACAACAGTGGAAACTCGTTTAAAAGTCTGATCGACTTAAAAGAAGAAATCTTAGCAAACAGCCACGAAGTCTCCCAGTACATGCTCGCAAACGTTCGGCGAGAGTTCTATGAGCGACTTGGATATTGTTTAGCTGCAAACGGAGATTTATTTGAACACTTGATCAAATAGTAGAAATGATGATTTTTTGTTATTTATTTTCTAATTTTCATAATTAATTTGTTTATTTAGAATATCATCTTCTTGTTTATAACAGACTTATTTTATTTGTGCTCCTTATTGTATTTATCCTGACACTTACATGGCTTATTAACGTTACCGGTTACGAAAAAACCCTTAAGTTTTTCCTAATTTTCTCGAAAACGGATGAACTAAATGCAAATGCAATTGTAACATAAGAAACAGCCTTTTTTCCTTAAGAAGCTTTACATTTGACATTTTGCTGTAAAATAATTAGGGGATCCAATATTTACAATAGTTTATTTTAACATGGGAATTCCCTATGTACAGAAATTCAAGAGACACAGTGTATATTAAATTATATAAAGTTATATCATATGAAACGTGTAAAATGCGGTATCCATAAAATTTGGTTCAGGTGTCTAAAGAAGGTGTTGGTTTGTGGATGTGTCACCAAAGAGAAAAATTAAATATCTCGCATGGAACACTACACGGCCTTCTAACCTGCAAAATGGAAATTAAAAGAAATGAAAAGACTTGAACATCATTTAGGATAATTATGCAACCTCTTTTATAAGAAGTGAATTAGAAAATAACCAACATTGTAAACACACAACAATCATCCATGTCACACAGACGTATAAAACTTCATGACAGACAGAGGGTAATAGACACCTAGATGCTAACTTAAATTAAAAGAGATGAAATAATTTTAATTTCAATTTTTTTAGTATAATTATGCAACCTCTTTTTTATACCTTAATATCGAAAACAGGCAACACTATAAAAACAAAAACAACAAAATATGTCAGAATGACATTTAAAACTTCATGTCAGATAGAGATTCACAGATATAAATACATGTAAAAAACTATAAAAATATCTATAACACGGTTTCGGCATTTTCAATCATAATTATTTTAATTTTACATTTATTTCGCTCTACATTAAAAAACTTTACAAAGAAAATTTATGTAAAACTAAATTTTCTTTAAAAAATAATTTTTTCTTATAAAATTAATCGTTGTTCAGATAATGAAAAATTTGAACTAACACATAAATTCTACCTTAGGAATTTTTTTGCCGCTAAAATACGCATCGTATCACACGCGCACACACACGCACACGCACACGCATACGAACACGCACACGAACACGCACACGCGCACGCAGCGCTCGCACGCACGCACCCACGTCCCACCGCACACTTATACGCACGCAAGTATTCACGCGCATGCACGCACGCACGAGCGCATGCACGCACCCGGACACGCACGTACGCATGCATATGCACGTACGCCCACACGCATGCACGTACGCACGTTCGCTCAATCTCTCGCACGCACGGACCCAAGCACACACGCACACAGGCACAGGCGCACCCACGTACACACTCACACACACACACACACGCACACGCACCCACGCACCCACGCACACACGCACACTCGTACACACGCCCACACGCACACACGCACACACTCACACACGCACGCACGTACGCACGCACGCACACGCACACGCACACGCACACACACACACACTCACAGACACAGACACAGACAGACACAGACACTGACGCAGACGCAGACGCAGACGCAGACGCAGACGCAGACGCAAACCCAGACACAGGCGCAGATGCAGACGCAGACGCACACGCAGACGCAGACGCAGACGCAGACGCAGCCGCAGACGCAGACGCAGACGCAGACGCAGACGCAGACGCAGACGCAGACGCAGACGCAGACGCAGACGCAGACGCAGACGCAGACGCAGACGCAGACGCAGACGCAGACGCAGACGCAGACGCAGACGCAGACGCACACGCAGAACGCAGACGCAGACGCAGACGCAGAACGCAGACGCAGACGCAGACGCAGACGCAGACGCAGACGCAGACGCAGACGCAGACGCAGACGCAGACGCAGACGCAGACGCAGACGCAGACGCAGACGCAAACCAGATGCAGACGCAGACGCACATGCAGACGCAGACGCACACGCAGACGCAGACGCAGACGCAGACGCAGACGCACACGCAGACGAAGACGCAGACGCAGACGCAGACGCAGCTGCAGACGCAGCCGCAGACACAGACGCAGACGCAGACGCAGACGCAGACGCAACGCAGACGCAGACGCAGACGCAGACGCAGACGCAGACGCAGACGCAGACGCAGACGCAGACGCAGACGCAGACGCAGACGCAGACGCAGACGCAAACCCAGACGCAGGCGCAGATGCGAACGCAGACGCACATGCAGACGCAGACGCACACGCAGACGCAGACGCAGACGCAGATGCAGACGCAGACGCAGACGCAGACGCAGACGCAGCTGCAGACGCAGCCGCAGACACAGACGCAGACGCAGACGCAGACGCAGACGCACACGCAGACGCAGACGCAGACGCAGACGCAGACGCAGACGCAGACGCAGACGCAGACGCAGACGCAGACGCAGACGCAGACGCAGACGCAGACGCAGACGCAGACGCAAACCCAGACGCAGGCGCAGATGCAGACGCAGACGCACATGCAGACGCACATGCAGACGCAGACGCAGACGCACACGCAGACGCAGACGCAGACGCAGACGCAGACGCAGACGCAGACGCAGACGCAGACGCAGACGCAGACGCAGACGCAGACGCAGACGCAGACGCAGACGCAGACGCAGACGCAGACGCAGACGCAGACGCAGACGCAGACGCAGACGCAGACGCAGACGCAGACGCAGACGCAGACGCAGACGCAGACGCAGACGCAGACGCAGACGCAGACGCAGACGCAGACGCAGACGCAGACGCAGACGCAGACGCAGACAGACCCAGACACAGACACAGACACAGAGACACATCGAGACATGATGACCGGGCTTGGCGAACTTCGCCAAAAGTTGAAAAATGAGCTAATAACTAGATTTAGCGATAGTGAAGTCGATTGCATAGCCTTCTATACCTACATATGTATATGTAAAATTTAAAAGGCGAAAATACGAAGGTTAGAAAAATCATGTTGCGTTAACGCAACACTGGAAACTAGTATGTTATTAAGTCGTAAATAAAATGTCATTTATAACGCGACCTATAGTTGTATTTAATATGCACCTGAAATGCAAGGCAAAAACCAATTCCACATGGGCGCAAGTTGCTGAAATCAAAACCAGCGGTTCTCAATACTTTCATTATATTGTTCGTATAAAGTGTATGAGTATCTTACCATACAACAAATATAATTATTATAAGTTTTTGTTATGAACGAATAAGTTCAAAGGTAAATATGTGATTAAAAATTATTATTAATTTTATTAAATACATAAATTTAATAAAATTTAAGTTTACCTCGAGTAGGATTTGAACCTACGACTTGTACTTTGCTAGAGTACCGCGCTACCAACTGCGCCACCAAGGTTCAAGCCCCAATCGATGTAAATTTTGTCTTTATCTATGTAGAACTGAATTAAATTCTAAATGTAATGAGTTTACAATCAAATTACTTATATTAATGGAATGTGAGCCTGCAATATCGCAAGGATTCACACATTCCTGCGGTACTCTAGCAAAGTACAAGTCGTAGGTTCAAATCCTACTCGAGGTAAACTTTTTATTTATGTATTTAATAAAATTAATAATAATTTTTAACAAATATAATTGTATAAATTGATCTATTTCGCTAAAAACAAAGGAATTTCATCACTTTAATTAGTTTTAGTAAAAATTATAATGCGTGCATAAATAAATAGGTAAATTTTAGCATCTGTAGATGGTATTAAAAAAAAGAGATGATAAGATATCAAAGCGTACTATACACATGCATAGGTATTTAAATAGGTACTATTAATATGTAATTAAATACAAATATAGTTAATTATTGCTATCCTTAGGTACTATTCACAAATCGTCTTCTAAGTCACTGCGCGTATTTACAATAAAAACCAAAGGTTTCAATAAAGTTATCTAATGAAATTAAAACTTTTTCTAGAAGACAACTTTCAAAAGGTTTGCAAATATTTTCCCTTGCAGGTAACCAGTCATTCTTATAACAGTATTTATCGGGTTGTAGAAAAAATTTTGAAACATTTAGAGAAAGTGCAAGTATTCAAAGCTTTTAATGAATAAGCAATGAAAATACAATAATAGGGCAACAATGGAGCACCATAACAAAAATAATTGAAATTGCTTTGGTTACTACTAAAATATACCTCTGTATTTTACTCTGGCATGTTATCGTGACTGGTTTTGGGACAAAATTTTCTACTCTGGAACTTGGTTTTACCATGGTAATTATGTAAGCTCGAAAAATAATGAGGCTATGTCAAAAGTGGTTCCTGTAAAGCGATACAGTGTCTTAAAATTTTAGTGTATATGACTGGCCGTAACCCTTCTTCGTTTTAGCCAAAGTTCTGGATTATAGTTGTGAACATTTCACGTTTAGCTTTCGATCGTTAAGGTTGTAATAACTCTGCACTATTCACACTATTCTCTTATAATGTACCCAATTTTGTGTGCTATAAATTAAAGCAAATGCGGTTATGACTCAAAATTACTAACTTATTGTAAGTGAGAAGCAATCATTATTTGAACTATAGTTCCCCAAACCCATGATCTTTTAGTTCTAAACGTACTGTGAATGGTTCACCTTCTCAAAAGTCTATTAGTTCACCCCTTTGATTAGTGAAGTTAATTTCTATATTACTAATTACGTCGGTGTTTATATTGAGTATTGCTTGGAGTTTTATCTAGATGATAACCTGGTGGAACTGAAACGTCAATCTGATATAATACTTGCGCAGGTTTCCTTTTATAATGTTTCACTCTACGTGTAGATTAGTGTGTTTTAGTATTTGAGTGTCTAAGGCAGACGTGTGTGTAGTATTTGGTTCTAATATTTTAGACTCAAACGCTAGCATGCGATCAATGCTGCTTTATTTAGTAAAATCGATCTCAAATCAACTGTTTATCTCACATTTATGCGTATTGTTGTTTGCTCTTATGACTTTTTTGTGGGGGTCTAGATTTTACATAATAGCTAATTTTATCAAACTCATGTGAACCGCGTGGAATATTAATCACTTGCAAACGACATGTATTTGTTCTAAAACCAAATCTATCGTTGCCTGTATAAATGTTTCTAATCTTGATGCAACGGTAAAATCCAACCTGATAACGTATTTCTTCTTCAAATCTAGACCGAGTTGGTAGCGTAGTGGTGACACGACCTGCTTAGCATTCGGGAGGTAATGGGCTCGATTCCCGTTACCGTCTACCTTATATGAGGTTTTTTCAGGCGGTTTTCCTCATACACATGTAGCGGCATGGTTACTGCGTATAATATGCACACCATGTGCGGCTACTTAGGCGAATGCTGGCGTAGCATTTTCCCCCTCAGAACCCTAACTCAGTTCCTTCCGATCCTATCCTGACCTCACCCATCCTTAGTCCCACCATGCATATATACGTAATGTATGTATGTATGCTGGGAATCCATGATTGTGGCTGAAGGAGCTCGGAAAGTTCGAGCAGTCCGCCCTCCCCCCTTGGGGAGGGAATGAAATACATAGCCCTTTCCTTTTTCTTTCACCAAATCTAGTTCTATGGATGGATAGAAGTTGTAGCTAGTTGTCACTAACACCTCCTAAACCGAATATTACTGACATAACTGAGAAAATTTGGTATCGATTGTTTAAATAAAAATTGTAAGCATAGGTGTCCGCAAATAATTGTATTAAATCCTTAATCTTGGTTGTAATTATATATACACCCCCGAAAGCAGTTAATCACTTCGATTGGTGGTCAAAGATTACTTAAACATTTACCTTTTCACCTCGCTCTTTGTGGTAAACCCAATGCGGGCCCGCTTCGGCTATCTAAGTTAATAATTCCAGATTCATTTTTGCAAGGTAATTTAGGCATGCTATCTCTGACAAAAAATATCCCTAAGGTAGGGTACATTTTATAACATATGTTAACAGTCTTTCGAGTAATCTATTCAGTTTTTTAGAGACGGTGTTAAGTATAACGCACGACCACCGGATTTGTATGGTTTTAAATAAAGTGCGCCACCTTTCTTATTCATGGAGTATATAGCGATAGATTCCATCATGCACTTATAGTGAGTCTGTTCTTGCAATTTTTGGCATTTTCAGGTTCATTGACTGCTTTGGCAATTCTTGTTGCGCCACCAGCTAAGGCTCCGACTGCCGATAATTCTGCGAATAACGTAATAAGAAATACGCTTGTTTAGGTGAGGGAATTACTCTAGGAACCTTAATGTTTTTTTTCCTCCTAAACTTTTTACCACACGAGTTTCCGTTGAAAGCACCGACTTTATTGTCTGTGAAATTTCTGTCAGGTTTAATTTTTTTAGCTACTGTTTTTCGTAAATGTAATAGATTTCCACTATTGCATAACGATGTCTTCTTCTGATTGGTTCGACATTTGCACCCCATTCCTAATTTTCTCTTTGATTTCGTGGTGGTAGCGACTGCTAAAGCTGTAGTTCGTTCACCGAATGTTGCGTCTGATGATTTAAAGCGCCCCCAAGCTTTTTTTTTATAAAATTCTATCTGCTTTATGTCTACTTTCTAAATCTTTGTAATCTGTGTAACTGAAATCATGAAGTTTGCACTGAGCATCTAATTGATTAATACCGGGGTCACCGCGACTTTAGTTGCTCGCAATTGCACTACGACTAAACACCGTTTAAGAAATGATTCCGGTTAATTTACATATGGTGGTGTTGTAGCACTACTATTAAACACAAAACGTTATGTGTCTTGTTTTTCCAGCTGCACCGAAACTATTTATGAACATATCCTTCATGTTTAATACCGTTTTAAATTCTTGTATGCCAGTTTTTTCTTTGAAATACTCATAAAAGCGCTGAGGTAATACACATTTAAAATCAGCTATTTCTATCACTATATGTTCACCATACTTAGTATTAATTACAGCACCATCTATCACTCTATACTTTTTAGATATCTCGAAGTCACGCAGTGTTTTCAATAGGTGCTTGATTTAACCATTAATTACATGTTTAATAATTACAAGTTGCTAACTAACTGATTTCAATACACCACACTGCGGTTTATATAAGAAAAATGTGTTTTGGAACAACTTTCGACTTGTGAAAACCTTGACCATGTGCAAAGCCGGTTACATGAGTCAATAATCAGGTAAGCTTTATTTTGCTAGAACTGGTTAGATTTTCAAGAATTTGACCTTCAAGACTCTCCCCCTCCCGTTTCCACGAACTGATTCTATTTTTAGATTTCTAAGAATTGTAATATGATACCCCTATGATCTTTGACCTTAAAAAGGTCAATGAACTTTCGACTCTCTTGTTTCCAAGAACTGCTTACATTTTCAGATTTCTGAAAATTGTAATATGACACGCCCCTAGAGGTCAATGAATTTTGAGGTCAATGATATTAGACCTTGAAAAGGTCAATGAACTATGATTCTAAGGATTTTAATACCACACCCCCTCTAGATGCCAATAACCTTTCACCTTGAACAGGGCACTCAACTGACGCTTTATTCTATTTTTAGATTTCTAAGAATTGTAGTATAACACGCCCTTAGAGCTCAATGAACTTTGGTCTTGGCAATGAAATTGAACTTTGATTCTAATAATTATGATATCACACGCCCCTAGATGTCAATGAATTTTCAGGGCAGTAAACTTTGGACTTGTAAAATCAGTTAGAGTTTTAATAGTTGAATATGACGCACTTAGAAGAGGGGAATGAACTTACCCGTTTCCACGAACTGATTCTATTTTTAGAAGAATTGTGATTCCCCTAACAAACTATGACCTTGTTTTGAGATATTACGCCAACGAATACTCGTTAGTACTATTCCCATGAATAAAGGGGGACAAGGAGCGTTGCCTTATTTAAACCAAGTAAATATCTAGCGGAGGTTAACGTTTTTTTACATTTAATAAAATTCCTCCATAATAATTTTAATATCTTCACAATGTTCTTCCACATTTTTACTAAATATTAATATGTTATCAATGCAGTGCATGCAAAAATGTTCATACTTATTTAAAATCTGTTGCATTGCCCTAACTAATGCTGCTGATGACGAGCTAAGTACAAACGGTACCACCTTGAAATGAAATATTTCACCTTCTACGCTAAAACCTGTATATTTGCGACACGATTCCTTCAGTGGTATTAGCCAAAATGAATTTTTCAAATCGAGTTTCGTAAATATTTTCCTTTCCCAAATCTTACTTAATAAAAAGTTCATATTCTGAGTAGTTTCATATTGTAGTTTGGATCTTGAATTCAGCTTCCTTGCATCTAAGCATAAACGAATACTATTATCCTTCTTCTTCGCAACAACCAATGGATTTAAATAACTTGCTTTAGAACGTTCAATAATACCATTTTCTAACATTTCAGCAATTTCTTTCTTAACTTGCTCCCTTCTTGTATAAGGAATTGGGTAAATTTGTTTCATCCGACACCTCTATATGATGTACATACTTCTTCGCTAAACTAGGTTGATCGTCTATTAACACTAAATTATTCTTGATTATGTTTCCTTTATACTTGATATGTTTGACATCTAACTGTTCGTCCCTAATTATGTTTTCTATCTTCATATACTGGATATGCGGTTAACATAAATTTATTTCCTTATCTTTGGGCTGTATCCAGTCTATTTCTTCTTCTCCCACCATAATTTTCATTTTCTCGGCATCGATTGTCATCTTAAGTTGTTTTATAAAGTTCATGCCAATAATTACATCAAGTTTTAAATTGCTTGTTATAAACCATTGTGTTTGATATGTTTGTCCCCTACCTTAGCGTCAGTGTTCAGCATTCTATTGATAGTGTTGATTCTCTTATTTGTTGCCGCTATGACCTCCAATTTGTTTATCTTCATAACTTCATTCTTGAACAATTCGCTATTTTCTGTTATGATCTTCTCTTGAATTAAAGAAATTTCTGACCCTGTGTCAATTAGACTTGTTAAGCTTAAATTTTTAATTTTGATGTTTATAAATGGTAGTTTTAAATCTAATTTACTATCCTGTTTTGTAAATTGGTCCGTGTGTAAAAATTCCATTGGGTGTTGATAGTTAGTTTTAATGTTATTTACGAGGAAGCTGTCTATAAAAAATCCGTCTCCTGCGTGAGGTTATTTCATGTTTCTGGTACAATACTAGACACTGTGATGTTGTTATTGTCCCCTGCTGGTGTTGCTCATTTATCATCTCCTGGTATTGTCGTCGATTTTCCCTTCCCGTGTCATCTCTCGGTCGATTCTCTCTACTATTATGATTCTCTCTGTTGTTGTCCCTATTTTGGCCATTAAATCTTCCTTGGTTGTTATTATTAACTCTATTTCTGTCATACCCGTTATGATATCCTCCTCTTCTTTGACGATAATTGAATTGCTCCCTGACGTTTCTGTTGTTATCCCTATTATTTCCATTATTATATTCTCTTCTGTTATTATCCCTATTATTACCATAATTATACTCTCTTCTGTTGTTGTTCATCTGGTGCTGCCCATACGCACCATACTTTCTTAAAAACTGCAGTAGCGATGTCATGTCCCGTATGTTTTGTAGTATGATATTATCTGCTATATTATTCTCCAACTGCCTCGCTAAATATTGCACCATTTCTTGCTCATTCATACACGGTGTAAAATACCGCGCTATTTGATATTTTCTCATGATATATATTTTCCTCGATGTTCCTTGACTTTTATCCTATCTTGCCCTAGAAAATTCTTCCCTAATAACATTTTGTTGCACGTCGCTCCAGTACTGTTTTATGAATAATTGTTTAAACTGCTCATACCTTGTGCATTGTTCTTGCACCAGGTTGTACCATAATTCAGCATTTCCCTTCAACATTTTTCTTACTAGCCGCATTCTCTGTTTATTATTCCTTATTTTCGTAAAATACTCTTCAATGTTTTTAATGAATAGCATCGATGACTCATATTTCTATCCCTCAAATTTGTATGGTAGCTCCTGTCCATACATGTAATGTTCCCAGCCTACCGGTAACATTCTCCCTGGCTCTATTTCTTTCAATTCCTCCAAATCATGGTCATGTACCCTTAATTTGTCACATATCTCCCCCATTTGCTTCTTATTGTCAAATTTGTTTATTTCTACTTGAAAACACATCTGTTCTTTTATTTCTTGTACTTGCCCTATTCAGTAGTTCATCTCACGGGATGCTTCTTCTCTCAAATTGCTTTCTATCCGTACGCTCTTATCCATTTTTTTTAATTTCTCATCCACATCTTCTTTGTTTTCTATTATTGTCCCCCATAATTTCTCATTTTCCTTCTGCATATCCCGGTTTAGCTCTTCCTTTGTCTCCTCCATTTTATCAAATAATTTTTCCTTATCATTTTTCCACTTACTCATGTGTCGATCTATACTTTCTTCCAATCTTCTCATACCTTCCCTCCTATTTTCCTCTGATTTACGCATGTCTTCTTTCCTATTTTCTTCTACTTTACGCATATCTTCTTTTATATTTTCCTCTGCTTCACGCATGTCTATTTTTCTATTTTCTTCTGCTTTACGCATATCTTCTTTTCTATCTTTCTCTGCTTCTTTCCTGTTTTCCTCAGCTTCCATTATATTCTTGTTGGACACGGCTATAATCATTTCGGTATCCAACCCTTTATTTTCTTTAATCTGACTCCCTTCTCCTTCCTTTTGTCCTTGACCCTTTTCAATTTTATCCTGGTCTATTTTGTTCTCCTGGTTAATTTCCTCCTCTTGTGTTTCTAAATTTACAATTCTTGGCCCGTAAATCGTACCTGACCTAGTCACTCTTTTATCTTCCATATAAAATCTAACCTATATAACTTATCCACCCTTCCTAAACTTAAACTTACTTATCCTAAATATAACAAACAAAAAACTAAACAACAAAACTAAATTCAAATTCGCTAATAACACCCTTTCTTTTCTTACTTATTAATTTGCCAACTAATTCGGCTTCCACGTTGGTGCGCCAAATATTTGTAGTAGCTCTATTAATTAAATTAAATTTTTATTATTAAATTGATTTAACTAAGTGGGGATAGGGTTCAAATGATTTTTGGAATTAAATTGGCAAATAAAATAAATAAATTTTTAACTTTTAATTATTATAAAAATTTAAATCTTTTCTAATCTTTTTCGTGAAATCAAAAGAAATTTCATTCCACACATGGAAATATTCATGTTAATAATTAAATTGTAATTTGTAATTAATAGTTTCAATGTGAAACAGACTTCGTTGGAATTTGCACAAATTACGCGTTCTTGCTAACTTAAATAAATGCAGCCTGTCAAAAATTTCACCAAAGGATCTAAAATTAGTAAGTACAATTTTGACTTTCTTCAAAGTAAAATTATTATTTTATAATTACACCTGTTCATTGACTTTTCAGATATTGATACATGTTGTCGCACAAATATTTATACATAATCAAACAAAAAACATAAATACAGGACATCAAAAGTATAATCAATGCAATAGTTGGGTTATGATAAAAATTTAACTCACATGTGTTGTTGTAATTTCCACATTAGGCTTGTTCCATAATAACATTGGACTTCTTTCCATGTATCGATGATCCTGCCTTGCTGTTGAAAATGGTGCTGCTTAATTTCCATAACTTCGTCCAAATCCATTAACTTGTGATAAATCTTCCTCGTGGTAAATACGATGTACTTATGTAATATGCTTATATACCTTCAGACAAGCACTTTTATTTTATTTGGATATTTAAATGTTGATTTAAATATTTAATAATTTTTCGGATTTAACTTGTATTTTATTCTTATATAAAATTTTATATTTACTTGCACTTTTATTTTAGATGCCGATATAAGTTAAATTTATTTTATAACCTCCATCACTTTTAACAAAATAAACATCAAATCCAAAATAACTGAAGAATTTCATTGACATAAAAAAAATGCACATCACCCGATGTTTAAACACGATTTCGAAATAAAACAATTACAATATTATGGACAATTATAATCGGTAACCTTAGTTTTAAATTTTGTTATAGGTTAAATCAATTGTTTCTGAAATCTCAACTCTACGTTGATCTCGTTTCAAATCCGATAATGGTAACGAAAATTTTAACTTACTTGTTAACAAAAGCACTACTAGCACTATGACTTGTTAGTCACAAAAAAATACAAAAGAAAAAGAAAGTAAGAGCAAGAGATCAGCAGCAATTCCTATTATCCTTTTCTCATGGATACCAAATTTTCAATTTTTTTTCTACATTTTATACAAAAGATCCTGTCATCTGATTGGTCTAAACAAAATTGTTAAATTAACTGAAACATAAATTTTGCCATAACTTTTTCAAATGAATTCGGATTTGCTTTTTAAATACATTTTTGACATCAGGGCAACTTTCTGCATAAAAAGACACCTCACATGCCATAATTCGCTTAAGAATTTACATTTTGACAAACTAATACCTAAATTTACTAATATCTAACAAATTTTAAATTTTACAACTAAACTAATTACATATTCTACTTCTACATAAAAAACTGCATAAAAATACACCTATTTCACCCCATTTTTTATAGTTTCAACAAAATTTCCACTTTCATACCTTAATTTTAAGTAGTTAACCCAACTTTTCTAATTTTATGTTTAGATTACATATTTACTGTTAATTGCTTTGTGAAAATGAGGGAAACCTACTATTATATGTTTTTATAATTTATTCTGAACTTATCATATCCTATAAAAACTATAAATTTGTAAAATTCTTAAATATAGTACTTAACCTAACTTTATATAATTTACTTTTAACTTGCGTTTTAAACGTCTATATCACTTGAAATGTTTATCTAATATGTTTTTATATATGTCTCTAACACAATCACTGTTTATTTGTACTCCATAGTTCATAATTTCGTCTTTTCACATTTCCATATTATTTTTGTACACTAATTGTAATTATATTGTAAATATCACATGGCACAAATGTTGTTCATGTTCTTAGCTATGTTTCTAAGTCACTACCACTTCTCATGCACTTTTTAAACACTTTGTCTATGATTTACCAATATATTGTCTTCGTACCATAATCCTTTTCTATAGTTCGCAGAGTTTATGCGTTGTACCTATTACTATACGTGTTCTACACATTAGAATTATCGTACTTCACATAATCAATATCTGTCACGTGTTTAAAATGCTTAAATAAATTGATTTAAATATGAAATTACTTATATATCTTAAACGAAACTAAACGTGCACACTAATATGAATCTTATTGACCTTTCTCACATGCTACTGGTATAGCTCATTGCTTTTATGAATATTACAACCTTGTGCATACCCCACAAAGCCTGTTTTGTTGCATCAAAACCATATTTTTATACTCGTATACTATTTTTTTCTCATAACGAACGGTATACTTCTTCAATTTTATTTATACTTGCATACTATATAGAATTTAAGCCCGATAAACTCTAGCCCTCTATTATGCCTATTTCTAACCATCGCAATATATATATATATATATATATATATATATATATATATATATATATATATATATATATATATATATATATATATATATATATATATAAGTATAAACTTAGAAATTTGTTTTAAAATAATTGAAATTTCCTGTTTTTCTATCATTAAATTTTTGCAACAACACATCAAAGTTTATGGCATTTGTTTGTTTTGTTTGTTAAGTACTCTGCGACATAAAAAATGCAACACCAAGATGTTGGAATTTTTGGACCCAACTAGGCAGAACTGCTTAAGTAGTCAAATGTAATAAGTGATTAAAATTTCAAATAGATTAAACAAAAGATTTTCCTGAGGTATTGCATTCCAGGCAATCTGTAATTCATGCCGAAGAGCTTCTAGTGTCTCTGGAGGATTGGCTATTTGCTTGAGCCTTCTACCCATCATGCCCCACGCATGTTAGATGGGCGAATGATACGAAGATCTGGGTGGCCACGGTGAGATATTGACGTTAGCCTTTTCGAAGCGCTCCATAGAATCCCTTGCAATGTTGGAAAAGTGGTCCCTCCAGCTCCTGGAGGAATGGAAGGATATAGGGTTCTACCACTTCATCAACATATCGTTGGGCATTCATATTGCCTCGGATAAATACCAACAGAAACCAGCTTCCATAAACAATAGCACCTCAAACCATAACTCCCACAGAGTAGTGCACATACCGCTTAACAGAAAACTGCATATTGCGACATTCTCCACATCTACGTCTGATCCTCATGCGGCCATCGTGCATTCCATTAAGCAGAATTGGGATTCGTCACTGAAGACCACACTGTGACATTCCACGTCCCAATCTAGTCGCCTGGTACACCATTCCATACGTTGCTGTCGATGACGCGCCATCAGCGGAAGCACAAGATGTGGTCAATAGGATTGCAAGCCAAAAGCTCTAATTCGACGGCAAACTATATGAGGATTACAGGACGTCCTTCTTTTCAAAACCATTGATCGGCTATTGATCTTGTACTCGAGAATCTGTCTCTTAATTCCATTAATCGGAGATGGCGGTCCTGGATCACATTTGCTTGTCTTGGCCGTTCACTTTCTCTTCTACAACGTTCTTGTCCTTGTCTAGACAATTCTTGATAACACCGTACTACAGAGGATTGATTACGGTCAAGATGGTTAGAATTTCTCTGAATGAAAAGCCACCTTCACATAAGCCAATAATGCGACCTTTGCCGAATCCACTCAGTTATCGATAATTTTCAGGTTAACGCACTCTAGGCATAATCGCCGCCTTAAAATGAAATGAAGAACACAAAACCAAAACAATTACATCCAAAACGACACCCACATTGACTTAATCTCTCAAGAAATACACCGGATAATTTCGATTGTTACATGTAAAACGTCAAATTTTCCATGGCTACTGGATTATTTTGAATGAAATTTTAACCAATTACTACATTTGACTAGTTAAACTTTTGCCAAGTTTGGTCCAAAATTCCAACGCCATCTTGGTGTTGCATTTTATGTCACAGAGTATATATCCTGCTCCTTAACTTCTTTATTTTTAAAGACTGTGAGCTCTTCTTTAGACAGTAGTGAAATATCTAAAAGACATACTTAATTTAGAAAACATTCTTTACCGCGAAAAGTTCAACTATGAGCAGTGACTTACCTAAAGTTGACAGACATTGGAGTTTCACCAAATCAAACTGTTTGTTTAGTACCTGCAAATAATTCGATTCGTTCCTGAGCTGTCGAATTTCTTCTACTGCTATGTTCGTAATTAAACTGCTTCTTTTAGTCCTATTTTTCTACTTTCTAATGCGTTGTTAGCACATTCTCATAGTGATATAAGTTTATGAGCTAAAACTATTGCAAATTGAAACTGTATTTTTTTCATTAGTGTGCATAAGCCAAGACTTTTAGCTAACAGTATCGCCATCAAGCTTTTCTGGTGGAATTAATATCTCTTGAAAATTGTTTAAAATTGCTTTTGTAATGACTTGTCCACCTTTGTTCCAGAAGACGTCCAATATGTTTTCCTTCATAAATGTTATGTGTGATGTTGAAAAATTCATGAAAGATAATACATTGCTCAAGGAAAAGCCTTAAATTTACAATATCGGAAACGACTCTTTATTACCACCAAGTGTAGACTGTGGTTAAAACAATGCACGTAAGGTACTTTTTTTTTGTACAGCTAATTCAATTCTTGGTGCAGCCCCTCCTTTTTCCCGCTCATAACATTTACTCAGTCGTAACATTGACTGAGCATGTTATTTGTATGTAATCCATTTGTACTAAGAATTTCCGCAAATGTACCAGCGACTAACTTGCTAGTTGTTGTTATAGCTACTAACGATTACTTTACTTCTCCATTCTTAACGTATATTATAGCTATTGATATATTCTCGAGCAACGTAAAATATTTCCACTTCGTAGTTCAGGGCAAATATTTTCCTTACATTAGTATAAGTTTTTTATGTACGAATAAGCTCAAAAGTAAATATGTAATAAAAATTATTATTAATCTTATTAAATACATAAATAAAACTTTACCTCGAGTTGGATTTGAACCTACGACCTGTATTTAACAAAGTACAGGTCGTAGGTTGAAATCTACTCGATGTAAACTTTATTTATATATTTAATAAAATTAATAATAATTTTATTTTCTACAATTTCTGTCAATATGTCAATTACTACAATTTGATTTCCGGAATGTAGCAAGCATTTTCGGGAATTTTCATGCTCTACCTTTTTTAAAAGTATATTGATATAATCTGATAAATAAACCTTCCTTAATATGTTGTTCTAAATTATATTCTCCACAGAATGCCAATTGGTTTACCGCAATAAACTGAATCACGTCTGCAATACTTTTCAGATAAGACCTGTTTTGTTCTAACGTTGTCTTGCTTGCAAGTGAAGAAACTGCCAAGTTCATGCTGTCCTTCTGCATTTTTTCGTTCCATTTCTGCATATGTACTACACTTTTATCATGTCTTGGGAATCTCTTTCATCGAGAGCTCTTTTCCAAAAAATAAAGCCACTCTGAGTAAAAAAATTTTCTTCAGAACCATGAGGCTCAAACTGCATGCAGGGATAACAAAACGCGGAATTGCGCTCGATAGAATAAATCAACCATTTGAATCGATCGTACCATTCTGTACGAAAAGAGCTGTGATTCTCTTTCGGATACGCACTCAAACGAATTTGATCTATAACCCCTCCTATACTCGGTAAACCCGAAGGTATTAGATTTATTATGTTTACTTTCCTTATTATTTCATTTTGAATGCTTCCAATATTCTTCGACAGTTCAGTTTTAGTAGTTTTGCTATTACTGGGCCCCGCTTCAACAACATTTGGTTTAAAGAATTTTCATATATCCATAATTGCACTACACTACACTGTTTAAATGTGTCTTTTTAAATTGATAAACGTACAATATCTTTAAGGGGAAATTACTCAAAACCAATGTGACATCCGCCACGCCGCACAAAGAACTAAATAGTCACTAATCAGCTGTTGCAACCGTGCAACGAGACTTAAAATAATATTGGTTTAGTGCTACCTGGCGTGTATCAAAATACCACTAACCAGAAGCAAAATAAAGTAGAATTTTGTTTTCAGTTGGCTTCAATTTAGATGAATTGTATACTACTAGCTGTATACATTCATATTTATTTTGAATAACAATAATAAAAAGATGTCTTGTAAACGAACAGAAATATTGAACCGCACTCGCTAAGTTTTAAACGCACCCGCACAGCCGCGCCCTGTATGTATCAATAGTTAAATACGCTTTGAAATATTTGAAACTCATTGAGCGATGATTCATAACATTCAGTTGGCTTTAATTAAACGTGGTAACTCATTTCTTGAATATTCTTTTCTTATTTATTGTTTCTAGAATCCGTTTCAATATATTAACACGTTCGCTGCCGACCACGAGTTATCTCGTAGGTCGAAGATTATGTTAAGGCGCCAGATACGAATTAATTCGTAGAACGTTTCTGTTTTAGCTACGCCACATTCGATCAGACTCGTAGTGTTTTCTTGTTCTTTGAAGGTATCTGGCGTTGGGAATTGAAAACAACACAACTTCGCGCAATTCAATAATACATATCTTATTCATAGTAAATTTTACAACAACTTTCAACACATAAGGCAGGTTTCTCAGTACATATTTAACGATAATATCTTGTTTCTCTTCGTACTTTTGCCTGATCCATACTCTACATGGTTTTGTGGGACGAAGCTTTTCTCACTTGGCGGTAAAGTTTGGAATGTGAATCTTCAAGCATATCATCTCCAAGTAAACATTTTATGAAACATTCTCTAAAATTCAAACTGGTCATCGTAGTACCTGTTAGTTTACGGTAAATAATGTGAATTATGGATGTACATTTCAAAGAGATGTAACGCCAGTTTTTTCGGCCATCTAATGGTCTGTCTTAGAGTAGAATAATAAGAGAGCATTTGATCTGCCCTATCTATACCGGACATTCCCGAATTATAGTCACGGATTATATTAGGCTTCATTGAGACTTTCTTGTTCCGATTTTGAACCTCTACCATTTCAACTGAATGCATATTACTAATTGTCAACACCTCTCGTTTATCTTTCCATTTGCAGACCACTACTTTGTCATTCCGTTTCCATATGTATTCCCCCTTTTTCAGTTTCTTAGTTGATACATCTTTAGGAATTCCTCTTCTGTTAGTTCGTAATGTTCCACACACGTAGGTTTTTCTATCAGATAACAACTTTGTCAATGCGATGGAGTTATAAAAATTGTCCATATAAAGGATATATACTTTATCTAGATAATCTTCCATGAGATGTAATACTACATCACCAGCGTGACCCACATTCTTGTCAAATTGTTCAACTTTTCCAGTGTAGACCCGTACTTTTAGGATGGTACTGTCAGATTCGCGCAATGTGTATAATTTTATTCCATATTTGTATTTCTTATTTTTTATGTATTGTCGAAAAAATAGTTGTCCCCACCAAAGAGGCATGGATTTGTCAATACATAATTGTTTATCAGGTACGTAATTGTTACGCATTATTTCATGGAAGTGGTACAAAATTGGTTTAATTTTGTATAGTCTGTCATCAGTTTCGATAGTATTATCGACGAAATGTAAATATCGCAATATTGACTGAAATCTATTGAGACTCATATATCGGCGCCAAAAAGAAGTTTTATAAAATACGTTGGTATTCCAATAATGTTCAATTGAGGGAAAAGATACTGTTCCCAGGTGCAGTAATAAACTCAAAAATATTTTCATTTCTGATAACGTCACATATTATCATGTAGCAGTTCTGCTGTATTTCCTTCCTTTTCCAACTCGTCCGATTTCCTGTGATACATACAGATTTGTTTCATTTACTAACAATGTAATAAATGAATTTAAAAAAAATTCATCCACTAAACGTTGTATTGCTCAAACCTTTTCTCCAACCAGCTTGCTGTCGATGACGCGCCATCAGCGGAAGCACAAGATGTGGTCAATAGGATTGCAAGCCAAAAGCTCTAATTCGACGGCAAACTATATGAGGATTACAGGACGTCCTTCTTTTCAAAACCATTGATCGGCTATTGATCTTGTACTCGAGAATCTGTCTCTTAATTCCATTAATCGGAGATGGCGGTCCTGGATCACATTTGCTTGTCTTGGCCGTTCACTTTCTCTTCTACAACGTTCTTGTCCTTGTCTAGACAATTCTTGATAACACCGTACTACAGAGGATTGATTACGGTCAAGATGGTTAGCAATTTCTCTGAATGAAAAGCCACCTTCACATAAGCCAATAATGCGACCTTTGCCGAATCCACTCAGTTATCGATAATTTTCAGGTTAACGCACTCTAGGCATAATCGCCGCCTTAAAATGAAATGAAGAACACAAAACCAAAACAATTACATCCAAAAACGACACCCACATTGACTTAATCTCTCAAGAAATACACCGGATAATTTCGATTGTTACATGTAAAACGTCAAATTTTCCATGGCTACTGGATTATTTTGAATGAAATTTTAACCAATTACTACATTTGACTAGTTAAACTTTTGCCAAGTTTGGTCCAAAAATTCCAACGCCATCTTGGTGTTGCATTTTTTATGTCACAGAGTATATATCCTGCTCCTTAACTTCTTTATTTTTTAAAGACTGTGAGCTCTTCTTTAGACAGTAGTGAAATATCTAAAAAGACATACTTAATTTAGAAAACATTCTTTACCGCGAAAAGTTCAACTATGAGCAGTGACTTACCTAAAGTTGACAGACATTGGAGTTTCACCAAATCAAACTGTTTGTTTAGTACCTGCAAATAATTCGATTCGTTCCTGAGCTGTCGAATTTCTTCTACTGCTATGTTCGTAATTAAACTGCTTCTTTTAGTCCTATTTTTCTACTTTCTAATGCGTTGTTAGCACATTCTCATAGTGATATAAGTTTATGAGCTAAAACTATTGCAAATTGAAACTGTATTTTTTTCATTAGTGTGCATAAGCCAAGACTTTTAGCTAACAGTATCGCCATCAAGCTTTTCTGGTGGAATTAATATCTCTTGAAAATTGTTTAAAATTGCTTTTGTAATGACTTGTCCACCTTTGTTCCAGAAGACGTCCAATATGTTTTCCTTCATAAATGTTATGTGTGATGTTGAAAAAATTCATGAAAGATAATACATTGCTCAAGGAAAAGCCTTAAATTTACAATATCGGAAACGACTCTTTATTACCACCAAGTGTAGACTGTGGTTAAAACAATGCACGTAAGGTACTTTTTTTTTGTACAGCTAATTCAATTCTTGGTGCAGCCCCTCCTTTTTTCCCGCTCATAACATTTACTCAGTCGTAACATTGACTGAGCATGTTATTTGTATGTAATCCATTTGTACTAAGAATTTCCGCAAATGTACCAGCGACTAACTTGCTAGTTGTTGTTATAGCTACTAACGATTACTTTACTTCTCCATTCTTAACGTATATTATAGCTATTGATATATTCTCGAGCAACGTAAAATATTTCCACTTCGTAGTTCGGGGCAAATATTTTCCCTTACATTAGTATAAGTTTTTTTATGTACGAATAAGCTCAAAAGTAAATATGTAATAAAAAATTATTATTAATCTTATTAAATACATAAATAAAAACTTTACCTCGAGTTGGATTTGAACCTACGACCTGTATTTAACAAAGTACACGTCGTAGGTTGAAATCCTACTCGAGGTAAACTTTTTAATTATGTATTTAATAAAATTAATAATAATTTTTTATTTTCCCTTACAATTTCTGTCAATATATCAATTACTACAATTTGGATTTCCGGAATGTAGCAAGCATTTTCGGGAATTTTCATGATCTATCTTTTTCTAAAGTATATTGATATAATCTGATAAATAAACCTTCTTCAATATGTTATTCTAAATTATATTCTCCATAGAATACTAATTGGTTTACTGCAATAAACTGAATCACGTCTGAAATACTTTTCACATAATACCTGTTTTGTTCTAACGGTGTTTTGCTTGCAAGTGAAGAAACTGCTAAGTTCATGCTGTCCTTCTGAATTTTTCGTTCCATTTTTGTAGAGCCTGCATGTGTACTACACTTTTATCATGTCTTGGGAATCTCTTTCATCGAGAGCTCTTTTCCAAAAAAGAAAGCCACTCTGAGTAAAAGAATTTTCTTCAGAACCATGAGGCCCAAACTGCATGCAGGGATAACAAAACGTGGAATTGCGCTCGATAGAGTAAATCAACCATTTGAATCGATCGTATCACTCTGTACGAAAAGAGCCGTGATTCTCTTTCGGATACTCACTCAAACGAATTTGATCTATAACCCCTCCTATACTCGGTAGACTCGAAGGTTTTAGATTTATTATGTTTACTTTCCTTATTATTTCATTTTGAATACTTTCAATATTCTTCAACAGTTCAGTTTTAGTATTATTGCTATTGCTGGGCCCCGCTTCAACATTTGGTTTAAAGAATTTTCGTATATTCATAATTGCACTACACTACACCGTTTAAATGTGTTTTTTTAAATTGGTAAACGTACAATACCTTTAAGGGGAAATTACTCAAAACCAATGTGTCATCCGCCACGCCGCACAAAGAACTAGTCAGTAATGAGCTGTTGCAACCGTGCAACGAGGTGCTACCTGGCATGTATCAAAATACCACTAACCAGAATCAAAATAAAATAGAATTTTGTTTTCATTTGGTTTCAATTTAGAAGAATTGTATACTACTAGCTTTATACATTCATATTTGTTTTGAATAACAATAATAAAAAGATGTCTTGTAAACGAACAGAAATATTGAACCGCACTCTCTAAGTTTTAAACGCACCCGCACAGTCGCGCCCTATATGTATAAATAGTTAAATACGCTTCGAAATATTTGAAACTCATTGAGCGATGATTCATAACATTCGGTTGGCTTTAATTAAACGTGGTAACTCATTTCTTGAATATTCTTTTCTTATTTATTGTTTCTAGAATCCGTTTCAATATATTAACACGTTCGCTGCCGACCACGAGTTATCTCGTAGGTCGAAGATTATGTTAAGGCGCCAGATACGAATTAATTCGTAGAACGTTTCTGTTTTAGCTACGCCACATTCGATCAGACTCGTAGTGTTTTCTTGTTCTTTGAAGGTATCTGGCGTTGGGAATTAGAAAACAACACAACTTCGCGCAATTCAATAATACATATCTTATTCATAGTAAATTTTACAACAACTTTCAACACATAAGGCAGGTTTCTCAGTACATATTTAACGATAATATCTTGTTTCTCTTCGTACTTTTTGCCTGATCCATACTCTACATGGTTTTGTGGGACGAAGCTTTTTCTCACTTGGCGGTAAAGTTTGGAATGTGAATCTTCAAGCATATCATCTCCAAGTAAACATTTTATGAAACATTCTCTAAAATTCAAACTGGTCATCGTAGTACCTGTTATTGTACGGTAAATAATGTGGGAATTATGGATGTACATTTCAAAGAGATGTAACGCCAGTTTTTTCGGTCATCTAATGTTCTTTCTTAGAGTAGAATAATCAGAGAGCGTTTGATCTGCCCTATCTATACCGGACATTCCCGAATTATAGTCACGGATTATATTAGGCTTCATTGAGACTTTCTTGTTCCGATTTTAAACCTCTACCATTTCAACTTATTTCATATTACTAATTGTCAGCACCTCTCGTTTATCTTTCCATTTGCAGACCACTACTTTGTCATTCCGTTTCCATATGTATTCCCCCTTTTTCAGTTTCTTCGTTGATACATCTTTAGGAATTCCTCTTCTGTTAGTTCGTAATGTTCCACACACGTAGGTTTTTCTATCAGATAACAACTTTGTCAATGCGATGGAGTTATAAAAATTGTCCATATAAAGGATATATCCTACATCACCAGCGTGACCCACACTCTTGTCAAATTGTTCAACTTTTTCAGTGTAGATCCGTTCTCTTAGGATGGTACTGTCAGATTCGCACAATATGTATAATTTTATTCCATATTTGTATTTCTTATTTTTTATGTATTGTCGAAAAAATAGTCGTCCCAGCCAAAGAAGCATGGATTCGTCAATACATAATTGTTTATCAGGTACGTAATTTTTACGCATTATTTCATTGAAGTGGTCCAAAATTGGTTTAATTTTGTATAGTCTGTCATCAGTTTCAATAGTATTATCGACGAAATGTAAATATCACAATATTGACTGAAATCTATTGCGACTCATATATCGGCGCCAAAAGAAGTTTTATAAAATACGTTGGTATTCCAATAATGTTCAATTGAGGAAAAGATACTGTTCCCAGGTGCAGTAATAAACTCAAAATATTTTCATTTCTGATAACGTCACATATTATCATGTAGCAGTTCTGCTGTATTTCCTTCCTTTTCCAACTCGTCCGATTTCCTGTGATACATACAGATTTGTTTCATTTACTAACAATGTAATAAATGAATTTAAAAAAAATTCATCCACTAAACGTTGTATTGCTCAAACCTTTTCTCCAACCAGCTTGTTCATCAAAAATAAAATTTGGTAGGGCTTGGATTACCTCAGCCCAAATATCTGAAGCTACTGATTGCGAAGCCACATCGTCATCGTCATCTTGCAAATCATCTGCATTTATATTGTCATCTGATGCATGTGAACCGCTCGAGCTCGATTCGTCCGATGGTAAATAATTATCACTATCAGAATCGCCACTGAGAAACACATCCCATTCAGATTCATCCAAATTTGCATAATATTCCAGTTATTTCTCACTTGTTAATCTTTTATTGGCCATATCTTTCACTTTTTTAGCACTATATTACAATAAATATATCACGAAAGAAAGCATCCAACTGCTTCGAAGGTTTATAAGAGACTGAAGCAAAAAACGCACATATAGCAGGACGTGCGCAATTCAGCAACATATTTAGACTAGTTTAGACAGGTTTGCACAAGTTCAATCACCTGTACAATCAGCTCAAAAATGTATCTTTGTTATAACCAACTACCAGCTACGAATATATTCGTTACAAGTATACTCGTAGTTGGCCCTGTCTTAAAGCATGTTATAACAAAAACCAACTACAATATAACTCGTATAATTAATAAAGCAATTAAAAATTATCTAAATTCAATATCTTTCCCATAAATACATGTTTTGTATTTTTATTTTACAATTGATTAATTAAATGTGTTGGCGTGATGGGCGCTCGGCGAATGTGTTAAATAGTACACCACAACTTTTGGGGTTTGCCTTTGCTACAATTATGGATTCTTCAGAATTACCGTTTATATAACAATAAAATAATGAAAGTTTTTTTTAAGTTAGTTAATAAACAATACGAACATAGATATTACAGCTATACGTGATTAATTGTTTATTTTGCAAATTACTTAATAGTTTGCTGCTCGCAGAGAGTATTTTTAAGAGTTTTTTTAGAATAAAATGTGTAAGTTTGGTTAATTAACTTAACAAATATATTATTATAAATATAAACTGCAATCAAAGTATAGTATGAATGCATAATTTAAGCTCTTATATAGTTGTTCTAAACTCAAGATAACTGTAACAACTTCGCGACGCTATAAAAACCTTATGTATAATAGTATGTTTTTGTAATTTTTTGTGCATATGTACAAATTTTTATAATAAGAAAGTAAAGTAGTATATTTTTTTAGAGTGGGCAACTTTCTCTTTTAGAGAAATATAAAATAACATGATGTGTACCTACACATGAAATCGTTTTGAATTACAGAAATCCTTTTCCTGTAATCCCACGTTTACACCGAAAAAAAAATTGATGGTTTCCTTTTATTAAATTGAAGTATATTAATATACAAAAGGTATCGAACAAATTAAAAATTTCTATTTGATTGCTTGCAATTCTTAATTTCTTACTACTAATTAGACTTGTGTTACAATAAAGGAATATAATTAATTTTCGAAGTGCACATGCAGAAAAAGATAATAGAAATCAAGTTTTCTGTGTAACAAAGCACTTTCTACAAATACATTAATCAATCAAATGAAATAACGTCAACGATGTTCTTGGACCCAATGTTTGTAATACCGTAACCAAACAAGAAAAACGTTTCGTTCTCAGTTTGTTCGATAAAGATTTATCCAACTGAAAAGGTCTATTTCTTAAATGAAGCTATTTTCTTTAGGTAATTTGTATAAATTCGTTAATCTATGACGGTGTCACATTTAGCGTTGTCATTATGGTCTTTTGAATTCATAAAAACACGCAAATTTTAAAATAAAAAACAAATAAAAAGAATGTTAGTCACCACTTTTACTTATTATTAATTATAAACAATTACATTTATTTATTGTAGACATTAATTACAAATTCTGAATAATGGGTGAAATTAATTCCCGCAGACGACACATGGGCTGAACTTTTAAAAAGATATCAATAATGAAGTTGCCAAAGCCAAAATTGTGTGAAATTATATTGAAGCACTGGGTATTGTGCGTAGGACGCATATTTGATAAAGCGTGAACATGAGTTTGAACGAAAAGATGCTTATTTTGTGTACATAATGTCAGTTGATGTAAATGTTACGCCACTGGAAGCATATTTAAATCTGGTATAAATATTTATGGGTTGGAAAGATTGAATTTGAATGAGAAACAATGTTTTAGTAACACCCCTATTGACATGATAATCTTACTGAATTGGCTACTGTATTTTAAGGAATGCAGAGTTTAAAATTGCTGTAAATGTGTAGTGTATGGATTTATGATATGATGATATTGTATTAAAGTGCACAGTCAGAATAATATATGTAAGTATATTTTCACTTGCATAAATGACTTAGTATTTCACAATCGAGAATTTTATGTAAGCTCAAGGACAAATGGTGCGAAATTTACTAAATTTTGCAGAAGCAAGTGTCGCACATAAGTGGGACTTTCACAAAAAGTTGAATCTAGATCGTTTATATTGTAAATTTCACTTACGCATTAAGGATAATCAATCTCCATTACCTCTTATTATATTAGTAGATGATAACATTTAGGAACCTCAGTCTATAAGAATTATTAGGATTTTTACATGTGCAGATTTGATTAATCGAGTATGGTTAGTCAACTACTTTCGTTTAAATTGTGGTGGACCTTCCCCACAATTTCAATGTAAGATTTTATTAAAGTGATGGTTGAATCAATAGTTTTAAACAGAACTAATATTACATTCTTAGATCTCATTGTTTTTTTTTGTGTGTAAAGTTGCATAAAGGATTGCACAGTTTAATAATAAAAAGCTTTTGACATTTTGGTTGAATGATTGATCTGCACTTTGTTTATTTTGAGTCAGATTGATTACAAATTTTAATTGCATTCATTAGTCATTGAGTATACATTATTTTTGATTTACAGTGACTGTTTATTACTACATTGGGTCACGGTTCATTATTAAGTAGAAGTTTCAAATTTGAATTACACCGATCCATACTTGTAAACGTTTAGAAACATTTTAATGATAAAGTAGCCAGTATTTGACAGAAGTTACACCATCCATAAGACGCATTGATCGTTACGTTTCTCAATTTTTTAAGATTTAATGCAAGTGTGGTTAAAAATTAATGGTATTATTATTTATTTCAGAATTTTTATGACAGTTACAAATATTAGTTTATCCGTATAAGGGGGTAAATATGAAAGTTTCCAGGTAACTTCTTACTACTTTGATTTTATGAATATACAGGGCGTTATCAATAAATTTGCGATAAAGTATATGTTTCATTTTTAATATTAATTGAATTTAAAGATTTTCAGAATTGAATTGACGTATACGTGTTTGTTGTTTTGAGAGTAAGATAGAATTATTAAGACTAAGACAAAATTTAACGTGGTCTTTTAAAGTGAAAGGGTTTTAACTTAACACCTCGCCTAGGACTATTTATTACAGAAAAATTTCAGATTGTGGTGGAGCCCAGAAGGTTGAATGTTGTTATTTGTCGTTTTATGGTAAGTGTAAGATGTTTGAACCTAAATTTCAACGACTTTACGTCTTATATCGAACTCGCCCAGTACCAATGAAGTTATATTGGCAACCCGCTTACCTCGGTAAGCCTTCACGACAGCTAGTACTGTTTGATCGTGTAACAATTGAAACAATCAACAAGCGCGGTTAGTATGACATCAACTAGTAATGAACCTAATAATTCTGAATATTGATTTATAAAAACGTTTCTGGTATTTTAGGACAAACCAAATATATGCGAATAGAATCTGTTTGAAACGTGGTAGAATAAATTTTGAATGATGCACGTTCAATATGAACTTTGTTAATCAAACTTGTGTAACTAAATCACACGGCTTTATGGTTCATGTTTTACGTGATTCATTATATCGTTAAAATCGAACTATATTACATGAGGAGGCGAGAGTGCAGTGTGGCGAAGATAGGAAACGCTTTCCTTATAGGAATTTTGCTTCGACGTTGCCGGTTGTATGCAACGGGCGATAGTACCCCTATAAACTCAGAGAAACAACGAGAGTTGTGAAATAAATTTCCATGTAATATTTGATGTAATTTTTAATCTTTTTTTTACGTACTTTCTTTTTTTTTATTTTTATTTATTATTTTGACTGATTCCTAACTACTTTCTAATCCTAAATACCTGAATACCTTATAGGCCATTAGAGTAATTTTTGTACAAAATATTTATTTAATTTAATTTTTATATTTGTAATGTCACAAAGGATTCTAGTATATTATATCTATATATATATATATATATATATATATATATATATATATATATATATATATCATATGTATAGAATCATTAATTACTATTATGCACGACTACATTGTAATATGTTTATACTAGGTAGTACAATTCCTCAATTTAAATCATCTTATTTTTGGAAATATCTGTTATCCTATATATTAAATGTTCGGGTCATTTAGCTCATGCAGATTGCGAGAGATCCGCTTGACAGATATCGATGATTTTTTTTGATATGCAGGTAATTTTACGTAGAAAGGAATAACGGAGCCAAAATTTTATCTTGAGGTTCTAATTTTTTTAAAGAATTATTCGACGCTAATATTTATAAATTATTGTTTTAAATAATTTAAAATAGAAATAAATAGGTTGTACAAATCTTCTCATAACAAATCGTTAAACTAACTCGAGATACAACCTGTTCACCGACAATAATACCTTTATCCCAGCAGGTAGATTAACGTAGGGTGGTTCATTATTTTGATTTGCTTAATTACCACAAATTTATGCTGTGTTTCCACTTAACATCAATAGGAAAAAAACTGTAATGTAACACTAATAAAATGATCTCGGACGCCAAGTTACTTTTTAATTATGCTCGGAATAACTAAACCGAGGATTACAATACAAATTTTATCAAAATGTAAAAAACAAAAAAATATACAAACTATGTTTATTAACTAATTAAAAATTATTATTAATTTTATTAAATACATAAATAAAAAGTTCACCTCGAGTAGGATTCGAACCTACGACCTGCACTTTGCTAGAGTTCCGCGCTAACCAACTGCGCCACCAAGGTTCAAGCCCCAATCGATGTAAATTTTGTCTTTATGTATGTAGAACTGATGTAAATTATAATATAATGAGGTTACAATCAAATTACTTATATTAATGGAATGTGAGCCTGCAATATCGCAAGGATTCACACACACCAAAGCAACTTGACTAATATTAATTTTTTGTAAGTTTTGTTTGTTATGAACGAATAAGTTCAAAGGTAAATATGTAATTAACTTAAAGACAAAATTTACATCGATTGGGGCTTGAACCTTGGTGGCGCAGTTGGTTAGCACGGTACTCTAGCAAAGTGTAGGTCGTAGGTTAGAATCCTACTCGAGGTGAACTTATTATTTATGTATTTAATAAAATTAATAATAATTTTTAATTACATATTTACCTTTGAACTTATTCGTTCATAACAAAAAAAAACTTATAATAAATATGTTCATTAACAATTAAATTTAGAATTATATAAAATATATCTTAAAAACTAATTGTAATAGCCTTAAATTACTATACTATGGATATAAATACCTGTGCGTAAAATTTTGGTACACAAACTTTTTAATAACCTCTGGTATCTAAACGATTACGGAAATGTAAACCAAAGGTGATGTCATCTTTGCACCAATATTGCGCAACATCTCGAAATAACAATGCTGTACGTTGCAAACCACCAAAATGGAATTTTACTTCTTGTAAATTTTTCTTCTTGAAATTTTGAATCCAATATTTATTGCATTTTCTTGAACGTTCAAATAAAAAATTGTGATCAAAATTTAGATCAGCATTGAATGCAGAATTGCAATCATAAAATGAAAGCGTACGTAAAAGTAAAATTAAATGCGTACTTACAAGTGGTAAAATTAGTGTCAAAGTAAAAAAATGAAAGTAATAAAAGTGCCTGCAAAAAGCAAATGTTTTAGATTTTAATGTAATGCGTTAAAATATATCTTACCATTAAATCAATGGCACTTTTCACAAAATTTAGGTGGAAACCCACAAAAAGGCTTCCTAAACAACACAACATTCATCAGGAAGTGAAAAAATGGACGCTTTGGAATTTGGATGATGACGCGTTACGCGAAAATATGAGCAGAAAAAAATAATTTAAAGAAGTGGGAGTATAAAACTCTTAAGAAGATATGCATTTAAGTTACACCAAAACGCAAATTAAGTTGCTTAACACATGCCTATAAATCACTAATAATTATAATTTTTTCTTATATTTACAACTAAATGAACGAAGAACATAAATTACGGTATATTTTAATACAACTCAAAATGGGTTGTTACATATTGTGGTCCATCTGCATATATACGTTTGTATTCAATCCATTATGCGTTTTATTCCCACCATTAAATTTAATTTTAAACGCAAAATTTTGCGGAGGAACGCCTAGTTGCCTTTAAAACTAACTAAACCAAAACGTCAAATGAATTATCAATTTGTATACCTGCTTTTGTACTCCTTTTCATGGTAACACACCAATACCTAATATCATAAATGAGAAATGTATTTCTTTTGAAAACAGTTAAAGTTATAAATAGAGCACGGACTTTCAAGCATAAAAAACGACAATTATAAGCATTAAAATCTGCTTCAAAATTAGGTTAAATATGCATGAAATATGCACAAAAAGTTGAAATAAGCACAAAAATACTTAAATAAGCCTCAAAAAATTTTCAGAATAAGCATTAAAAAGATTTAATGAACTAACACTGCGTAACTTACACCTATTTTAATATTTGAAAGAATTTTATGAGTTGTGAACGTATGAAGGAAATGGAATGCAAGACAAAAATAAATGAGATGACCTAAAAAAACTTTGTTTTAAAACGACTTTTCTTACCCTAAACGGGGTTTATTGTTTATAAAAATGTAGCTACAAATGCAAAAATACTTTATTTCAATACAAAAAATATAATTTGTAATTAAAAAGAACAGTTGCACGAAGAAAAAACAAATTATCAATACATATAAAATGTAAAACGCGTATTACTCGTCATTGTCATTAAACTGACTAATAATTAAATGTCTCTCTATATTTTGCACTTTAAATGACATACTCCTATCAGATAACATAATTTTAAGTTGTGAAAATGAGCGTTCAACGTCAACAGATGTTATAGATGCATTTTTGTAAGAAGGAATTAGTTCCGTTGCAATACCCATATCATCCGTCATTTCGTCACCTTGCAATACTTTCGCTACATTTCGCAATTTTTCAAATCCAGCATTTTTGGTTAATACCACTTGTAACTTTTGAAAAATAATTATTGCAGTATCGCCTTTCACACGTTTAATTCGTTCTTCAAATTCTTCGACAATTGCAATTGCTTCAACTAACGATAATTTTGTCTCTTCCAACTTTTTAATGGAGCCCGATACAAAAGAATAGTGAGCACTTGTGTATGCCAATTGTTACTGAATTTTAGGATGTTTTACTATATTCTGGTATTTACGAATTGCATCAAAATCTGATGCTGAGAAAGACAAAATTAATTCTTTAAAGGAAGTAAAATTTTCCGCGTAATAAAATGCTGCATCGAGCCAAGTACCCCATCGTGTTATTATTGGCTCTGGTGGTAGCGGTATACGTGGCAAATTTTCTTTAAAACATTGTACACGCAAAGGGGATTTGAGAAACATTTTCTTGCCGGTTTTAATTAATGTATTCACTTCCGGAAACTGAATTCTTATCGTTTCTGCAACACGATTAATACCGTGTGCTAAACAGGTACAATGTTGCATATTTTCATACAATACTTTTAAATTACCCCAGGCTTTCACCATATACGCAGCGACGTCCGACAAAAAAAGTAAAATTTTTGAGCTAGGAACAGCATTAGGTAAATAGAAGTTTGTTAGCCCGTCTACAATAAATCTTGTTATGGTGTTGCTGTTGGTTCTTTCCAATTCTTTGCAATATATCAAATAACTTTGATTGACAATATCTTTATTAAGAACGCCAACTAATAAATGGGCTATATAGCGCCCACAAGAATCAGTCGTCTCATCTACTGCAATATAAATATAATTGGAACCGATTATACCTCTTATTTTTGAAATGACGTTATTAAAAACTTTATCAATGTATATTTTTCTCAATGTCGATTCGTCGGGTATATGCCTCTTCGTATATTTATGCAAAAATAATTTGAAATGCTCGTTTTTAATTTTAGTCAAAGGAATATTAGCTTTGACCATCGCATTGCACATATCATAAAAGAATTCATTTTCTACAGTAGAGGTAGTACTAGCACTGGCTAGATTTTCGCTAATTGTTAGCTGCGTTGCTTTTGTACGAGACTGTTTCTCTAAATTATCTATATGTACCTTCGTCTTAATATGCTGAACAAAGTTGTATTTCTTGTCCGCATTTATCTAAAATTTAAGACACACATTATTTATGCCAAGCGTTAAAAAATAGATAAATAAAACTTACTTGCTTGGCACACACCCGGCAGATAATTTTCCCATACTCATATTGAAGTTCTTTATGATATCGAATCCATTCGTCAGGTGAAGATTTCACTTTTGGCATGGTAACGATGTAACGATTCAGGTGTATAAGTATAGTAGTACTCACAGCGACCACAACTATTCACAACATAAAAATTCGTATAATTATGCACGAAAACACCATGTATACCGAACGTACAAGACAGACGAATGACTAGCGTCCAACTAAAAAATCAAAACACAGTAAGACAGGCTGGGTAGAAAGATAAACACTAAATGCGCGCGAATTATAATGCGAAGTTGAGTGCAGGGTGCATGTTCACTGAAATATACAAGGATAAGAGAAATTCATTGAAGTTTCGATATTTTTTAGCAGTGGCGTACGGATTTATTTAGTATAATGCACGATATTTTAGGATCAATAGAATTTTATAAACCGTTAAAAAGCAAAATAAGCACAAAATATGCGCAAAAACCACTAATAAGTATTATATATGCATAACAAAAATTGTAAGCGTTAAACCACAAAATATGCATATAAGCACAAAAAAAATCTAAAATTAAACTTAATTCCTATAGATTCGTGGAGAAAATATATAAGATATGCAATGCTATTAAAATTTACGTATAGGAATAAAGCCAGGAATCCGCCTTCTAGTTATAAATCATTTTAAATACTCAATATACTAATCGTGCATACAGTTTTGTATGCCCTTAGTAATAAAAATATTATATAACACAAAGTTCTACAATAAATTAGTTAGACATTGACCGTGACAATATTGTCCAGGTCTCGACTCTAAACAACATTCCGAAGCCGTCGGTCGTTATTCGGTAAAAAGTTATAAACTAAAAAAGGTGCGAACTAGTTTAGAATGCATTAACAAAACTACTGTAACCTAACCCCTCCTGTTAGTTAAAATCTTCGGGATGTTGCTTCGGGTTATGATCGTGACAATATATGCCAAGGTTAACGCCATCGGTGGGTGGCCCATTTTTGTACATAATTAGCATGTTTAATGACCGACGACTAAAATCTTCGGAATGTTGTTCAGGGCCATGACATTGATAATATCAAGGTCATGGGATCCATTTTAGTAAATAATTACATTTTAGATCCTTACCTGTATTCCTGTTGAAGGATTTTCGAAGGTAAGTACATAAGTGATGATTTTTCGACGTACAAATGTGTTTTTAGCACGAAATATCTCTTGGCAACTCAATCGCGAACCAAGGGAATGAAGAAAATCATGAGACCGTGCTCAAGCAATTTTTCAATTCCCCGAGGTTCGTGAGTGAAGTGCCCAAACGACAAAAATAATGAGTGATATTAAAAAATGCATTTATCGTAACTAAGAAAATTACTACGAATGTGTTCTAGGAAAAATAAGTACACAACGTAATACATAGCAAACATACAACACAAAACCGATATTACTGAACTCATGAGGAACTTCGGTAATGAAGAGAACCAAATGTAATGACCCTTTGGTTCTGTTTAACTTTTACTTAATATGCGCCCTTCTGGTTTGGTAACCCAGCGCGGTTTTACTTTGCCTCGGCTTTGCTCAATCGGGTTTATTTTATAAACGGGGTGTGGTTCGTAGTGATTACCGGATGGGCTTAACACTGTAACCTTAAATAAAATTCGTAAAGCATTTTTAACATGTATATTAAATAAATATTTACAATAAACTAAAATATGTATTGTAATTAACAAAATGGGTATCGTAGAACTCTGTGTCCGGGTCCTGTTGTCACTGTCTACGTATTCGCTTCTGTGAACAAAAATAGTCTTTTTAACTTAATCCTTACCTAAAAGATACAAATTTAGGATACGGTCCTGTATGTACGGTAGCGAGAGTGTTGTTCGATGCAGTGGTTGCTCGAAGCGCCAGCGCATTGAACTCGATTCGTTTGAGAAAATCGATATCGTGTTTGTATGCCAGTAACTCTGAAGCGCTGAAGCAAGGATGTTCTACTCTCTGGAAGTAATATACGCGAAATACACGCGATGTATCGGGACGGGTTTTCTCTAATTATAACCGGTTTAATGTAGGCAATTAGATTGGTTATATAACTAAATTAATTACTGATCTCTATACTAAGTTTAATTATTTATAATTAATCAAGGGAACAAATACTTAATATTAAACGATTCTAATATGTTTACGTAAAGATCGAATAATCCACGTACTCACTTTATTTACAAACGTTCTCGCACTAGGTGTTTACGATGGTTATATTTATATACAAATTTATACTACAGGTTATGGAGGTATTCCTCTACTATTCAAAGACACCGTGTATGGCTATGGCGTTATTGTTTTAGTTTGTAGGTGGTGTAGGATATGTATGTATTTCTAGCGGGTTTCAGTAATGCACAGAAGACGTAGGCGATGACCTGTCTTTACTGGATATACTAGAGAAAGGTCGTAGGTCTTTACAGCCCTGTAACAACCCTTCACCCTCAGATGGTGACGAGATACGTTGGGATCTACCCTGCGTGCCTCTAGGTGTATGTGTATAACTCCTGGAGCTCAGCCCGGATTATTTACGATCTGTGGTGTATTTTGTAGTGGTGAGTTACGTCGGGATCTACCCTGCGTTCCTCTAGGTGTTTGTGTGCTTTGTATAACTCCTGGAGCTCAGCCCGAATTATTTACGGTCTGTAGTGTTTGAGTGTAAATTGTCAGAATGTATAACTTTACAACTTACGTGTCTCTCAATAGCAGTACAGAATTGAACTTTAGGTTGCCCGATCGCGAAGGACTCTTCGTCGGTGAACAACAGGTCGGTGCTTACGCTAAGCAAACGGAGCGGCTGCGGCTACTGGTTTCTGGAACGGTACGAGGGCGGCTGCTGGATATCGGCTTGACGGGAATCTACTTCGATTCATCCTCTTATTATGCGCGTCGCGAGTTTATAAAGGGGTACCGGTGGGCGGCTTCGCGGCTACCGTGCGGGGAATACCGTTACATGATTGGTTAAAATCGTTCTGACGTGCAGAAACTTACGGTTTCTTAGTAATACACGTCAGCAGTGATGAATAAATTATTTGTTGTGCAATATCGCGTAAACTTATGAAATCTTACATACAGGATGGTCCGCACCTAATTTATTCTAAAACATATAGGACTCTGGTTCTTTACATACCACCCTTTCCTCTTCTTCCGGAAGATCCGTCCGCTTTACCTTGACTCTGACGCCGTCGGGCCGGATAACGCTTACGCGGCGGCGATTGCGTCGCTGGCGGCGGTTACTGTACACCGGGGGTGGCGGCATAAGGTGGGTCGGTTCGGATATTTCCTGTATCCGTAGGTCCTGCATTCCTTCGGTGACCCTGACCGTCCGGCGTAGATGTTCCGGTGTGTCCGGGGTCTTTGGTCTACCATCGGCGTGCAGGTGTGGCGGTGACCCATACCATTCCTTCTCCATGGTGGATGGTCCTGGGGACGGTGTGCGGGGCGTAGGCGGCGGAGTTTGCTCCTGGACTGGAGTACGGCGACGCGTCAGGAACGCTGCGTCCAAGTCCTCGGTCCCGGGGTGGCGGTAGCGGTGGGGCTGCCATGGCGAAATCCTTAACGGAGTCTTTCGTTTTATGCATGGTTTGAAGGGGACCATATTGTGGAAGATAGCATTTCTGGTTTTTTCCTTTGCTTTTATATGATTTTGAATACGCGGGTTTTTCATAGCCGTTAAATTTTCAACGTTACCATTGGTCGTTGGTCTAGTCTGATCGGTGACGTCAGTCGCATTTCTCAAATCTTTTACATGCGCTTCTCCCGCGCTTTTCCTACTACCGGGTTCTCGGAGCTCGACAATTACGGGCGATTTTATTTTATACACAAGGTAAGGACCGGCATACTTTTCGCTAATTTCGCGGAAAATTCTTTTGCTTTGCTGGACAGGTAATGTGTTTTACGATATACGAGATCTCCTTTGCGGGGCGGTAGGCTCGGTGACGCAGGTTGTAATGATACCGTTGTACTTCAAAGGTCTTTGCTAATGAATCTCTAGCAAGTTCTTGTAGATCTTTTAAATACTTCATGTGTTGCGCTTGATCAGCTGCGGTTACGGCGGTTGCTTCTGTTGTCGGCGGTTGTTTCTGGGTTGACCATGCCCTAGGTGGTTCTAATTCTCTCCGAGATTAAGTAAGGCAGGGAGAAACCAGTTGATCCATGCTGTACGGTATTGATAGCGAAGGCTATTTCCGGCAGGTGAGCGTCCCACTCTCGCTGGTTGTTTCGCGTAAATTGTGCGATCATCGTCCGATCACTTTATTGGTTCTTTCCACCGGGTTGGCATGCGGGAGTATGGTGGAGTAGAACGATGGTTTGATTCCATGCTCTTTCAAGAATGTGCGGAATAATTTGCTGGTATACTGTGGGCCGTTATCGGAGATCAGGTGTCGGGGAGTTCCAAAGCGGTATATTATTTGTTCTTAACGCTTGGATAATCGGCGGACTGGTAGCGTTACGGAGCGGTTTAAGTTCGACCCACTTGGTTAACCGGTCTTGAAAACTAAGGAATTTATAGCCTTTCTTGGAACGCGGCAGCGGTCCGATAAGGTCTGTACTTACATTGTTCCACGGATGTCCAGGTCGTGAAAAGTACATTTCTCCTTGCGGTTTTGCGTACTACCTTTATAAGTCTGACAACTTATACACGTTTTCACGTATTTTATCACGTCGGATTTTATGGTGGGCCAGTAGTAATTGCGGTATATGCGGCATAGCGTTTTCGCAATTCCCTAGGTGTCCTGCGGTGGGACATCGTGACATTCTTCCAGGATATCTCGGCGTTTTTCTAGCGGTATACAAATTTTCCAACTAGGATGGCTTCCCATCTCTTTTCGGGTGTCGGATCAGGGAATGATTTAAATAGTTGACCTTCCTCTATTTTATATCGTGGGTGTTGATCAGGGTGTTCTCGGACTTGTTGTATCAAGTATTTATACCACGGACAGGTTATTTCTTCGGTTTCTTCCACCTCTAATGGCGACAGGTCGACTTTTACGTTATGGTCCTCGTATAAGCGAGATAGCGCGTCGGCTACATTGTTCAGTGCCCTTTCGGTACTCCACCTGGAAGTCGAACTGTTGTAGTTCCATTATCCAGCGGGCTAGACGGGATGTCGGTTTCTCTAGCGTGCGAAGCCACTTGAGACTCCTATGATCGGTTAACACGGTGAATTTATAACCTTCTAGGTAACTTTTAACTTTTGTATGGACCATACTACGGCCAAACACTCTTGTTCAATCGTCGAGTAATTCCTTTCCGCGGGGTTCAATGCCCTGCTGATGTACGCTATCACTCGTTCATTCGGTGCTTGTCCTTGTGTTAGCACGGCTCCAATTCCGGTGGTACTTGCGTCGGTTTGTAATACAAAAGGTTGATTAAAATCCGGACAGGCCAATACAGGGGGGGCGGTTAAAGCTTGTTTAATGGCTTCAAAGGCGTGATTTTGTGTGTCGGTCCACTGATATCTGGTGTTCTTTTCAAGAGTTCGGTAAGCGGTTGACTTAGTTTCGCAAAGCCGCTAACATATTTGCGGTACCACGATGCCAGTCCCAAAATTGACGGAGTTGCTTAACGGTACGGGGAGCGGGTATTTGGATGATTGCGTCGATTTTGTCTGGATCAGGTAAAATTCCTTTTGCGGTGACGACGTGTCCCAAATATTTGAGTTGGGTCTGACAGAAGTAGCATTTGTCTGGTTGTATTTGAAGTCCGTTATCACGTAGTCTCTTGAATACTTCCGTAGGTTATGCAGGTGTTCTTGAAATGTTTTTCCCAGAACTATGATATCATCTAGATATACAAAAGCGCGTCCAATCAGTTCTGGACCAATAATAGAGTCTAAGAATCTCTGGAATGTAGCAGGGGCGGAATGAAGTCCAAACGGTAGAACTTTGAACTGGTATAATCCACGGCCGGGCACTGTAAAAGCGGTGATGGATTTACTTCCATCTTCTAGCGGAATTTACCAGTATCCTTGTTTCAGGTCTAAGGTACTGATATAGCTTGCTTCTCGCAACTGGTCTAAGATGCCTTGAATATATGGTAACGGGTATGCATCTTTGATGGTGACCTGGTTAACTTTTCGAAAGTCGACGCAGAATCGATATGAACCAGTTGGTTTCTTAACCAACACTACGGGAGAACTCCACGGGCTGTGGGACGGTTCTATTATGTCCTCTGCGAGCATATTATCAACCTCTTGATTGATAAGTTCTTGCATTGCTGGATTGCGGGGATAGTATCGCTGTTTGATCGGTTTAGCATCGGGCACGAGTGTGATCTTATGTATAACATCTTTGGCTTTTCCTGTTACCTTTGTGAACTTCCTCATCTCGGTTTCCAGGAATTCATTTAACTCGGGCAGCTGGTCTACGTCTGGTCCATGTATTCCACTCAATCCTCCTTGTACGGAACTTTGCAAGGGGATACGTATTCCGGCGATTTCTAGTTGTTTCTGGTGTATGTGTAGAGTGGCCTGAAGGTGTTCCAGCGCGTCTAATCCAATCACAATGTCGGTGGACAGTTGGGGTATGTAATAGCCCGGTAACTGGAGAGTTTTCCTGCCTATCTTGGCGGGGAAAATGTACAAGCCGCGGGTTTCAGTCATGGAACTGTCGGCAAGACGTACAGTTGCAGCTTTTAGCGTGCTCGGATATATATGGTTGTTAATTAGTAAATTCTTTACTTTCTCGCCTATATATGTTCGGGATGCTCCGGTATCAATTAAAGCATTGATGGTTTTGTTAAAGACCATAATCTCGAGGAAGAGTCTATCATCATGGAACGATCTAATCTTTTATCGGGTTTCCTTCGTGTAAACTGTGCTACGGTTTGTAGCCAA
>JARFJB010002432.1:522500-716431 GCA_036346205.1 Vesta saturnalis | reverse complement strand
ATCTGCGCCAAAATTTGATATCTTTCCTCGTGATATTTCAAAAAATTAATTTTTTTGTGACCTGTCACTACAGAAGAACTAAGTATAACAATAAAAAAATTAAACAATACAAAAGCGTGCGGTCCTGACAATATACTAATTTGGAAAGAAGCTTTTAATTATTTACAATATTTTGAATTCTGACGTTTTTCCAAAACTTTTCAAATTTTCTATGTATAAATAAACTACTTTTTAAAAATTATTGAGCCAGTATTGAAGATTAGATTAATTTGCTTAGCGATTCACAACGTGAATATATGGAAAACAGGTCAAATTTTGCTGTACCTGAAAATATGTTAGGTACATATACGATAGTAAATTGTGATCGATTCAGAGCATTTGACCTCGTGGATCATAATTTGCTAATGCTTAAACTATATGACGTAGGTGTTAAGAGGAGTAGCGTGGAAGTTATTCAAGTCGTAGATAAACGAAAGACGTTAATACGTGGGCGTTGAAAAAAATATTAAGTACGGGAGAAACAAAAAAAAACATCCGATACAAAGCTTGTACCTTTGAAGTGCCACAAGGATCAATAATTGGTCCAATTATTTTATAATTTACATAAATAATCTATCGAGCAACTTTACATTTCCCTGTAACACAACTATGTATGCGACACTATCATAAGGATTAGCGGTAAATATACTAAATTAAACGAAAAAATAGAAACCCCCCATTTTAACTAACTAGTTTTACACAAGTAAACTACTAATAACGTCAAAATAATCTGCATCAAACATATCAAACGTTAATTGGATAACTTTGACGTAGCAACCTGTAATTCGTGTAAATTTTTACGTGTTATTTTGGCCAAAGAACTCAATTGGCACTTAATCATTAACTCTAAGAATCATAATTTCCTTGAAAAGAAAAGTTCTTGTAGCACATATTTTCTAAATCACGAGATAAAGACTGTGCGATTTATATCATTGAAAATTTAAAATTTGGGTTTCACAACAAATCTATTTTTAGCACAAACCAAGAATTTCATTCATACAAGAAGCAAGAACGAATTTCCAACACAAATTTCAAAAACCCATAATAATTAATACCTTCAAATGGGTATCAGACTGTTTAACCTGTTACTTGTACCGTTGAATGATAATTTTTTATCATTCAACGCTTGTACACATAAAAATGATAAAACATTTTAAAGCTTTTAAGAGCGAAGTTTTAAAACTCAGTGGTGACATATCCTACCTAGATTTGTGTTGATTTATGTTCACAATGTGTGTGATACTTTAATTTTGTTAATGTATAATATTTTCTAGAAGCGATATTTACATAATTTATGTATTTTCTATATAATTTTACCTCTACGTTTGTATGTAACTGTATTACACCTTACACGAGGTTTCTAGTAAAGCATATTCTCTATCTCAAAAAAAATGCTTAGGTGAGAATAAAGGTAAAAAAATTCAACAATAAACTGTATTAATAATAAGTATTATTTATAACACAATTACTATAAACTACTGCTTTTCGAAAAAAAACCTTCAATTTTCCTGCATTTTCTTATGATTGTCTTGCTGAATCCAACTCGTGGTAGGAATCCTTTGGTAATTTTTGTCAGTCAGAATCTTAAGCTGTAGTCTTTAGTAAATTGCCACTCGTGCTAAAGTACTCGTGGCGACTTTCATCGCAACAACTATTCGTGATCTGACTGACAAAAATTACCGGCAAGATTCCTACCATTTGTTGTATATATTGTATATATACGATTATTTGATTGAACTTTTTTTTTTGATTTGGGATTTTATCGTAAAAAAGTTATCCACATTGGTTGAGGGGCGATTTTTATCAGAAATTACGATATACAGGGTGTTCCAGTTTTTTGTAGCAGGACTTTAATAGTCGATAGAGCTTTCAAAATTAAGACAAAAAGTTCATATAAACTAAGGTTGCCAAACGCTTAGTTTTGGAGATACAGGGTTTCAAAGTTTTAATTTTTTTTCAGTTCTTTAATTTATCTTCAAAACTATTTAAAATAATAAATCCAAATTTAGTACACATATTACACTTCTTAAACTCGATATTAAGAGTAGTTTAACGTTTATCAATATCTACAGGGTAGTACATTTTCTGGGATGGTACACCCTTTATCCCCCCCGAACTTTTTCATGCGGCGCCTCTAACTCTTAAAAACCAAAAATTTAGATTACCCATTTGATTTAGGAACTTTTTCGTCTTCTGCTTTTTTTCGAAAATGGATTTTTGAGATAAATTAGCTGTAATCCATGAACAGCTTCCAAATGGTAAGTAAAGAACGTCTGATGCTCCCGCAAAAATAGTGTGCCATGAAAAGAACAATAAAAAAATCAAATTATGTCAATTCTCACGTTTTTTGTCTCTTAATAAAAGTAGTACTCCACTGATTTTTCCTAACCTTTCAGTTGAATTAAATAAAGGAAAATAAAAGTAAAACAACAAAATAAATATTAAAAATACGTATTTATTGGAAAAATTGGAAAGAATTTCTATTTAAGATTTTAACAAGAACGAAACGAACGAAATAAATAAATTAAACAAATAAACTTAACCTATAACAACAAAACAAAACGCTATCGTAATAATAAATAAATTTAAAAACTGTTCAAAATGTGAACCATTTTGTTGAATACCTAATTCACATGTGGCATATTAACTAAAAATTGTCTTATTTCATTACACGCATCCCTAATCCTATTAATGAGTTCATCTCTTGTTGTCACAGGAGTTGCATACACCCTTTCTTTTAAATACCCCCACAAAAAATCTAAGGATTTAGGTCTGGAGACCTTGGCGGCCAGGGAACTGGGCCTGCACGACCGATCCATCTTCCTGGATAATGGTTGTCCAGCCAGTTTCTAACGATTCTGCTATAATGAGCTGGACAACCATCAAGCTGGAACCAAGCCGTTCTTCGTAAATTTAAGGGAATATGTTCCCGCGTATTCCCATATTTATTCTCTAAGAATTCCAAGAAAGCCGCAGCATTCAACCGAGGTGGTAAAAAGCAGAAGCCCAAAAAGGTGATTATTGTAAATACCTATCCAGATGTTCACACTAAATTCTTGTTGGAAATGTCTCGGGCGAACTACATGTGGATTTTCATGTGCCCAAACGTGCTGGTTGTGAAAATTTACCACACCACGGCGAGTGAAGTAGGATTCATCGGTCCATAAAACATTATTTAAAAAAACCTGGATTGTTATTATTTTCAGCAAGAATCCATCGACAATACGCAACTCTACGTTCTGCATCCCCTGGTTGTAGTCCTTGAACAGGTTGTAGATGGTAAGGATATCGGTGATCCCGCCTTAATGTTCGGTGAATAGTAGTATTTGAGACTCCACCTAAAGCTACGGATACTCTTCTAATGCTAGTTGTGGGATCTCTGTCGAATCACGCAAAATTCGTCGTGCAATATTTCTTTGCTGCCTATGATTATTAGTTTGACGACCATACACATTATTTAACCCCTGACTTATAATCTGTTGGTGAACTCTTGCAAATACTGAAGGATGCGGAGCTCTTCTAAAAAGAAATCTTCGCCTATATTCACGGGCTGATGTTCCTGAACTTCCATTTACAAAGCCACAAATAAAATGGATATCCGCTATTTCTTGATTAGAAAACAAAAATGGCATTTTAAAAGATCACTTTTGCAATAAAAATTAACACAATAAAATATGTAAATAAATTACATTCTTTCTTATGCACAAGTCGTATTTAAAATAAAACGTGAGATTTGACATAATTTGATTCTTTTTTTTTATTGTTCTTTTCATGGCACACTATTTTTTGCGGGAGCATCAGACGTTCTTTACTTACCATTTGGAAGCTGTTCATGGATTACAGCTAATTTATCTCAAAAACTATGCATTTTTCGAAAAAAAAGCAGAAGACAAAAAAGTTCCTAAATCAAATGGGCAATCTAAATTTTTGGTTTTTAAGAGTTAGAGGCGTCGCATGAAATAGTTCTTTTTTTTTTTTATGATCGTGGACCTGAACAGGCTAAATAAGGCCTATCGTGCTAAAGCACTCAGGAACACTTAGGAGGATGGATAGAGGGATAATGAATTGCCAATAGATGCCTATGAACAGCTACCTTAAATTTTCTCATATCATAAGTGAGAGGAAAACAGGAACTAGGGAGATCATTCCAGAGTTTAGAAGCCTGTAGAAAAATGTGGATTGCGCCCGTTTGGTACGACAAGTGGAGATTTGTACTGCATACTGATGATGTGATTGAGCGAACTAGTGTTTCTGCAAAGATAGCCGGAGATGGTATCAAAGAATGTAATTCACCAGCACAATAGCCGTTGTAATAACGATAATACAAAGAAAGAACTGAAACCATCGGGGGGATAAAGGGTGTACCACCCCAGAAAATGTATTACCCTGTAGACATTGATAAACGTTAAACTACTCTTAATATTGAGATTAAGGAGTGTAATATGTGTACTAAATTTGGATTTATTATTTTAAATAGTTTTGAAGATAAATTAAAAGAATTGAAAAAAAATTAAAACTTTGAAACCCTGTATCTCCAAAACTAAGCGTTTGGCAAAGATAGCCGGAGATGGTATCAAAGAATGTAATTCACCAGCACAATAGCCGTTGTAATAACGATAATACAAAGAAAGAACTGAAACCATCGGGGGGATAAAGGGTGTACCACCCCAGAAAATGTATTACCCTGTAGACATTGATAAACGTTAAACTACTCTTAATATTGAGATTAAGGAGTGTAATATGTGTACTAAATTTGGATTTATTATTTTAAATAGTTTTGAAGATAAATTAAAAGAATTGAAAAAAAATTAAAACTTTGAAACCCTGTATCTCCAAAACTAAGCGTTTGGCAACCTATGTTTACATGAACTTTTTGTCTTAATTTTGAAATATTGACTATTAAAGTCCTGATACAAAAAACTGGAACACCCTGTATATGAGAATAATGGTGGCGATCTCTTGAGTGGTCTAAGAAAATAAAAAAAATAGTTTTTATAACTTTTTCCTATAAAACCAATCAACCGTATGCACGGGGAGTACTTTTACAATCTTGTTAACACCTTTGCTGTTTGACCTTTTTCTAATGTGTTCTATTTTGTTTTTTTTTTGATGAGGTATGAAATACATGTTGCAATAAAAGATTTACCCAGGAAGTCCTGTGGTGGATTTAGCCATAATATTTGTCTGTATACAGTCCAAGAGTTTACGCGATTGCTATCCAATACACTAATAAAAAGAGACCAACATCACTTTTTTCATCGAATTTTGGCCTCATTCGTGTTGACAAAATGAGTGGACATCTCATACGTCTAGTAAATTATGTATTAGTACGGCCAAGCGCCAAAGACTTCGAACGGGAACTAATTCCGATAAAGCTGCATTTTGGTTTATGGTTTTAGTTTGGATCCCTGATGAACACATTAATCTGTGGTCTGCGTTGGCCGCCATTTTAGAAGAACAGGATCAAAATTTGGTTTTTGGCCAATATCTTTGTAGTAAATTAAATTTCCTACAAAAAAGATGTGTAGCTTTATGCGTTAAAGTCAATAGTTTCGAACATATAGCTCCGGGGATTTCGATAAAATGGAGTTTCTACAATTTCACACAATAGGCTACATCTATTACGGACTGTATTTTTCGTCTAAGGATCGATCTTCGTAATTACAACCAGAGAAAAGATTTATTCAATTTTAATAATTATCCTGAAGATGTATAATAAAAATTAAACAGCAAATAATTTTACTATAGCGCGTCCAGACCTCCAAATTCAGTATGGGGCTTATGGAAAAACAGTGCAGGATTTCCACACTTATTATGCTAATAGATTACTGGATCTATAATACCGCATTACGGTTATAATAGTACTATATCTACGGTACGAGAGACACAATTTCTAACCTCAAACTTAATAAAAATATTTGCAATGCAAAACAAATTTAGATACATCTGAAATTCACTTAATATTATACCGAAAAAGACTACCCCTGATCTATACAAATCGAATCTTTGAACTGTTTTTTATAGAAAAGCGAAGTAGGCGTATGTAATGTAGGGGTACGTTACACGGAATATGATGGGTTAGATTACCCTGTACATCTGATTGTGAAAGAAGCTCTATAAGCAACAGCCTGAGCAAATGGTAACTTTATCCTTTGCCTACGGAAGGAGTTTGCAGTATATAAAAAAATAACAATTTTATTAAAGTTTGATTATAGGTGCATCATTTACTTCCATTGTAATATTATAGGAAGTGTGGCTATTAAATAATGAGACTGACGCTGTAAGACATTTTATTTTGATTTAATAGCCACACCTCGTACTTTGGTTAATTTTTTGTTTCTTCAGTACTTAATCGCTCGAATCGATTTCTAGGTCGTCGGATGATGATGCTGTAATGTTGATTATATACTCTGCAATATAATTTTGAAGGTTATCAGCTACCCACATCTTACCTTCAATGATCTTTTCATGACTTATGTAATGTTACCAATTTTCAATCGTCACTTTTTCGTAACCAAATTTTATTAATTCTTTAACTTTAAAAATCTTGTTACTCATTTTAATATGATGTTTGACTTGTGCCCACACCATTTCTATTGGGTTTAATTCTAAGTGGCAAGGAGGCAAACGAAGAACCTCATAATCTCTTTCTTGTGCCATAACATCAAGTTTATTCTTATCATATAGATGCCTCACTTGTGCTACAGTAGCCAATAGGTCTCGTTTGAACATGTTAATTTCAATGGGCATTTCTTTCTTACTAAGCCAATCTACAATTTGTTCTTTTCGCCACGCTATTGTTGGAATCTTCTCTACCTCCCTGCTGTAATAAGAAGCACTGTCAATAACGACAATTGAATTTGGTGGTATATTTAGAATGAGTTGATTGATAAACCACTTCTCGTAAGTGTCTGAATCCATTTCATTGTGCACATCGGCTGTGTTCTTTTTACAGAGGAGAGTAAGTTCCGCACCAAGAAAATAACCAAATCGGGGTTCAAGGGCACTTGGTGATTTTAAACCTGTACTGAGTCCTTGAACGAATGTCTGCCGGCCACTTTCAATAGTGGTGTCACAGAATGCCTTACTAACTAAGTGTCCCACGTTAACCCACGATTCAACGGTGTATATAATACATTTACCTAAAAAGTGAACATTGTTAATTATGCGAAATACGATATTATTTTATAAACATGTACATAGAGATCGAATAAAAAGACTAAGTACCTTCTTCTCGGAACTTTCTGATGCATCTTAAGTATTTATGCCTCCATCTTATAATGGCATAACGTTCAACAAGGATACTCTTGCGTCGTATCTTTTGAAATTCAAAGCGCATATCTTTCAAGAGGTTGATCATCACCATTAGTGGAAGAAAGGATACTATTCATCGTTGGTGGAATGTTTTCAATGACAAAATTGTGGACTTTACGTCGAATAATTGACTGTGTATTCTGGTCAAATACCTGAAGACGATCATTCAGTTATGCACCTTTTCGTTTCATGCGTTTTTTTGGACTAGCTGGCTCTAAAGTTCATTGTGGCCAAGAAATAATTAAGTGCATTCATAATGAGGCATTTTTCCTTACGGCTGAAGTGTTTTCCATTATGCCGTTTTATGTTTGCAGGACCACATTCAGCTTCTTTCTCCATATGATACAAAATTCTACAAAATAACATCAATCATACAATTATATAAATTGTTCATCATTACCTTATAAGACGCGTGAATGAAATGTAGGCGTTCTGAAAAGAGCGATTTTTAATAAACGGATAAGTATCGTAGAAGAAGCAAGCAATAAATTTGACAGTACACGGAGTTGATATTGATTTGTTATTAAATTACATTTTACATTTGACAACATCGCTATGAAGAACAAGGATACCGTTATTTAGAAATGACTAAAGATAGAAAAAGAAAGAGTTACTCCATAAGAACCCGTACTGAATTTGGAGGTTTGGACAGACTATAGATATTAACGAGCATCTGTTTGTTATCAATAAGGAATTATTTATTCGAAACATGTTTCAGTCTCATATTAATATAAACCTCATCTCTGGGTGTAATGCTTCCTATATATTCGTTTGGTATGATTCTCGTGGTATAATTTGCACTTAAAAGTTGTGTGTAAATTCAAACAGGCAACATATACAATATGTACATAATATAATTTTCTTAGAATTGTGACTGGTTTGTTCCCGACGTACGGACCCTCATAGTGACGGAGAGGGGCAGTTTGGGTCTAACGGTTACATTTCAAACCAGTGTAGCTAAGAATTAGGTCAATAACGCACGTATAATTCTTCCATTATAAAACAATATCTTTGCTGTGAGATAAAAATGACGGACTTGAACAATTGTTTTATTTGTGAACAGACTTTGAGTGAAGGTGAAATTCTAATAGTGAAAGAGCGAGTACTAAAAACTCTAAGAGAATCTAGTGTTATGAGAGCGGATAACAAGGCAAGTCAGCTTGAAGGACTGCAACGTGTAACCGTTCATGTGAGGTGTCAAAAAAGATATACTAAGGACAAGATCATAGCTGCTGCAGTGAAAGTGGGAGGTTCAAAAAAAGTACCGACAAGTGGCGTTCGATGATCAAGTATACCACAGTTTGAATTTAAGGATCAATGCCTGTTGTGCACAGGAGTTGCATCAGAAGAATTTCTGAAGAAAGAAAGGAAAAAGCTGTTGTAAAACGCGATACAACATTCAAACTTTAGAATTCAAAAAAATATTCTCGAAACTTGGAAAAAGCGAGGCGACACGTGGGGTACAAACGTTACATTGCGCATTAGCCATATTGCACACTTAATCAAGGTTCGTGTTTATCGACATTCTGCCGTCCTATCCCCACAATGCAAAAGTTGGCCGACTTGAAGGTCCACGAGTTGCAGCCGTAATGGAACATATTTGCTCATACATCGAAACGAATCGGGATGAATGTCAATTCTCATTACAAGAAATTCTCGATGGTTACGAAGGCTATATTCCCGCACAAAAGGCCGTGAGGAATAAACTACAGAGCAAATATGGTGATGATATCTTGATTACGTTAGGGAAAAAAAGAAACTATTATTTGTTTTCGCGATACCGGCTACAAAATTCTGAGTTGGAATTGGTATAACTTAAAAGCTCAAGATGCTCAAGTTGTACAAGCAGCAGCAGACATCATCAGAAAAGACATAAGATCATTCGTTTATGCCTTCTTATCTGGCATTGAAAATGATATTCCATAGTCTCTCTAATTTCTTGATTCAATTATTCTAAAAATAAACGTGGAAACGATAGTAAACGTAAGACAAAAAGCATAAGTATAGCACATGTGATTATTGCGGTAATAGACCACGATCGTTCATATCGGCCTTGTGGCACTTCTATGCAAAAATATGGTTCAAGAGATCTGTTGGATATATTGTCAATCTTAGGATACTGTGCCTTGTACCAATAAATTAAGTTTATTGAGATCTCTGCTCTGATGCACCAGAAACCGATCATAAGGCCGAACTCAATGTATTACTCCTTCCGACATAGTACCTCAACTATGACAGTCAATAGATTACGAACAATTCCAAATGCTATTGGAGATTTCGGGCATGTGCCACGTGTGCCTTTCCAAAAACGTAATAAATCTGGACTACGGGATATAAAAATTGAAGATCTTAGTTTAATTCATCCGATTTCGCCTAAAATACAAGTGCTTCCCAGCGATTTTGTTTGGCTATATAGTAAATGGAACGATATGCTCGGTGTTCGAGGTTGGAATGGTTTTATGGACACATCACTGAGCCGTATACAAATTCGCGTATATTATGCCTCCGATTCCTCAACTCTCCACGTAGTAACTATGATACAATATATACCGTACTTACGGCAGCGAATAAATGTCAATCTTTGAATCAAAGTTACTGCTTTGTTACATTTGACCAGCCAGCCATTTTATATCAAGGTTCGGGATATTATAGCTTCCAGCGGCGAAAACTCTGTACTGAGAACAGTCATTGTCAGACTTGGCGGGTTTAATGTCTTTTATGGGTACCATAGGCTATATAATGGACGGTTGTGGTTTACAGGAGCTATTCTGTACCGTGTATGCGGCTGCATCAACTGAAAAAATGTTGACTGGTCACGAGTACTCGAAGGCTGTAAGGGGACACTTAGCTTTGGCTAAGATTATATTGCAAAAACTAGATTTCACTATCGAAGACGAATCCACATTACTAGGAATTCACTTTGAAACTGGAGATGCGTTTTTATGAATAAAATCAATGAAGAACCATTCAAAAGCGTTATACAAAAATTTTCTAAAGAATTAGCTGAACTTGAAGAAAATGGGTCAACAGCGAAGTTATGGTTACAATAGTTTCACATAGTAACGATAATAAAATAGTTCATTCAGGCAGAGAAGTAGAAACTGGCATTTACATTTACAAAGCGTGCAAAATATGCTGCCATATTTACACGCGAGTTGCCATTTTTTGTATGCGAAATCATGTCAACTCTACCTCCAGGATACTATTAGTCTCGAGTCTAAACTGAATCCTTCTGAATACGAACGTTTTGTCACAAAAGGATTTCTCCAACAAAGTCTGCTGATGAGATCCACGAAGACCACAGGTGGATTGACACAGGGACGTGGAATCACAGATAGTGTATTAACGAAATGGATTCTCACCATGCCTATTTTTTTGGACATTTCACAGACGATCGAAGAATTATGTTAACTTGCTTTTGCTACGACACGTAGATGCTAGGGTGTCACGTGCATAAAAAGATGATTCAGATGTGCAAAGGTTTTCAGATTGGTTTCCGACTTATAATCCTCTGCCAGTACAAGACAACATCGTATCAATAAATATGGATGGCAGGGCGACAAAAAGATCAATTGCCATAATGCATATGAAATTGGAATTTTTCAATAGCAAACATTACCGGGAACGATTTTGAATCTGTCAAGTTTCAGCGAAAAAAAAGGGTGATGCCCTTATGCGCTGTTACTTCGAAAGTCAAAATACATGACGAATATGTACCAGCCGATCCTTTAATACTTTCTCAGCGAATTTGTGTAGCAAAAAAAAAAAATTGGAGCAGCATTTTGACTTTGAGTTGGCACCCTACCCACTTTCGATATTTGATACAGCTGGAATGGGGAAAACACAAAAATCGATTTTTTATAATTTGTTTTCTCGCATGACATCAACTTTGAAAACGGAATTCACGTTGTAGACGGCGGATTTCTCCTCCATCGTGTGGTATGGCATCAGAAAGAAACATTTTCTGGGATTCTTTCTAAATATGTTGATTGCGCCTATAGATATTACGAACAGAACAGAACTAGCGTTGATATTTTATTTGATGAGTCGATGTCATCGACTACGTCACAAGAAAAATTCTTATCTAACAATAACAATAAGAGCAGGATTTATGGTTAAACAAGCGGAGGAAGATGCTCACCCTCTGATCGTGAATACCGCAATTGACATATTACTCAATTACAAACACGTGACAATAGTTGGCGAAGATATATATCTTCTAGTATTGTTGACTGCATTAGCACCAGCTTCTGAAATATATTTTATAAAACCAACCAAAGGAAAAGCAAACTAAACGTTATACTCTGCTAGTAGCTTCAAATTGTTGCCAAAATAAAAGATCATATTCTGCTATTGCACACGTTCAGTGGCTGCGACACGACTTCTTCATTTTTCAGACAGGGTAAACTGACATTTGCTAGGGTATTAGAGAAAACGAGAATTTGTGAAAAGTCTTACAAGTATTTCGAGATCCGCGTGCAGATCCACATGAAATCGACGTGGCAAGTCAACAGTTCATTGCGGCTGTCAATACCAATGAAAACCAAACATTGAACGAATTGAGATTCCAAATATTTACAAAATCATTATGGAAAAATTCGTTCAATCTCGCGAATTTACCTCCAATTCAAGCTGCCGCAGGCCAAAATTCGTTCAGGTCATATCACCAGATCCAGCTTTGGTATGGAAATTGCAAGAATCCTCAAGACTGGGGCTGAAAAAATACGAGGCATGGTTTACTATCTATTACCAGCACCAAGCAAATGCACCAAAGGTTGTAAGGCAGCTTGTAGTTGCAGGAAGATCGGACTGCGATGTTCCATGATTTGCATGAACTGTCGCGGGAATTCCTGCACCAGTATTGATGAAACGCAAGAAGCAGTCATTAATTATGACGAAAACGGATGACGACGATGCATTCGGCCAGGAAAAGAACAATAAAAGAGGGGAAACAGACGAAAATGAAATACCGACAACATTGAAAAAGAGATAGATAAACTGAATATCCGATTTTATAAACGTAGGGTATATCTAACGCATAGGTTACCCCGTGAAAAACAATGAAAATAATTGATAGTTTGATTGTTTTTTACGGGGTAACTTGTGGGTTAAGGAAACCCTGCGTTCATAAAATCGAGCACAAGTGGATTAGGCTTAATAGGGATACCACGTAAAAAACCACGCCGAATACTAATGGTGGTGTGCAAACGAGTAAATAGCGAAATAATAATAAGATCGATCTTTAGACGAAAAATAAATTGACAGTCGATAATAAATGTAGCCCATTGGGTGAAATTGTAGAAGCTCGATTTTACCGGTGCAGGGAGATAGTCGCGTAGTAAAAACCTCCCCTTTCATACAAGTGCGGAAAAATGTCGCACTTCGCGGCGCTATAGCTTCGAAACTATTGACTTTAGCGCATAATGTTATACGAATTTTTTTAGGAAATTTAATTTACTACAAGTTTAATAATAACTGTTTTTGTCGTGTCATCGATGGGAAGGAAGACATTGGCCAAAAATGTGTTCATTAGGGGGCCATATCTAAAAGCCTTTACTGAGGACGATAACTATGTGTTATTGAAACCTATAGATTTGTGTAAAACTGTAAAACATAAGTACAAAAATACGCCATTAAAAACTCAAGAAAGCTAAGTATTTTAATTAAATTTTAATATACTTTCACAATTAATTTGTGTATTTTGAATGTTTGTTTGAGAATTAACATTATGTAGGAACCGACTTCAATATATCAGAAATAAGACTTCCCGTTATACATACATTGTATGTAGTTAAAAAACAAACAAGCACAAGATTTGTTTATATAACAGAAATATAGTGTAATAATAAATAATGATTCGCATTAAATTTATTATTTGCAACATTTTTCATCAATTTAAATAAAATATTAATTTTCGGTCGACAATCATGCTCTGAAATCGTTAACACTTAATGGAATCTTAATTTGAAATTGTGATTCTACTGAGTTTGACTTGAGAAGTACCTAACGCATTGCTCCCTGCTCTGTAATAAACAATCCCTATAAGTATTTTTTCACTGCCATTAAGCAGGTTAGTTATGGTAATTGAACGTGTTAATTTCTTTTAGTTCACGTATTTCTAATTTATAATTATGTTAAATTGCTATTTTCAATATAAATTTCCAAATAAATTCAACCTAAGATAGAACAACCATTTTGCGTTAAACATAGAATAACGACCTATAAGCCGCAAAATTGGCATAAATTGTATTGCGGGTAACCCTAGGGTCTAACGTGAAGTTGTAATTCCTTGTTTAATCGACTGAGTTAAAATTTAGTTGGTACTCTACACAAATTTCAAATATGACAAACATTGTGTAAGCAAAGAGTATGACTTTTAGTCCCTTTTCATAATACGTTACTTTGTAGATAATTTAAGCACAATACCGCGATCAAATTTACTTTTTGGATATAAAGATTGTTTTATTAATATTACAAAAAAAATTACTGCAAGTTTTCGTATCAAATATTTTATTGACGCGCTTTTGTGGGTTATACGTACATTATCCTTGTTAGAAAGGTCAGCTTATTCGATTCATAGAACACTTACTTGTGCCGCCTTGCGATTCAGACAAGCCCGTTAAATTTTTCAACGTTTTTAACTCGTTCTCTGTCCATAAATTTTGTAATCAGTTTTAACACGTTCTCGGCTACCAGATGCCTGAAATTTTTCACACTTGCTCACCCCCGATAATAATGGGATAATCACTTATTTACAGTTTATTATGATTTAAAAAAACGTTTTTTAAACAAATGAATTCTTTATTATAAGTTTTTGTTATGAACGAACAAAATTCAAAGGTAAATATACAACTAAAAATTTTATTAAATACATAAATAAAAGTTTACCTCGAGTAGAATTTGAACCTATGACCTGTACTTTGCTAGAGTACCGCGTTGACTAACTGCGCCATCAAGGTTCAAGCCCCAATCGAAGTAAATTTTGTCTTTATGTATGTAGAACTGATGTAAATTCTAAATGTAATGAGATTACAGTCAAATTACTTATATTAATGGAATGTGAGCCTGCAATATCGCAAGGATTCACACATACCAAAGCAACTTGACTAATATTAAATTATTATAAGTTTTTGTTATGAACGAATAAATTCAAAAGTAAATATGTAATTAAAAATTATTATTAATTTTATTAAATACATAAATAAAAAGTTTACTTCGAGTAGGATTTGAACCAACTGCGCTATCGATGTAAATTTTGTCTTAACAAAATAAATAATTTTTAATTTAATTTAAGTAGTTTCCTTTTTTTACCTGCCCCACATAATGGAACATTTAACCTCATCCAGCCTATCTAATTCAAATAGCACTAGACCGCCAATTCTTTGGATCGTATTTGAGGTTTGCGAGTAAGTAAATATCAGACTTGTAAATAAATTCTAATATTTTAATTATTGCCAGGAAGGCAAGCAATTAATTTGAGTAATAGTAACATTATTGACAGTCAAGTCAAGATAAACCACTTAGCGATTGTTTTGTTCTTGAATTTGGACTATTGCAAATAAGTTCAAATTACACTTTTTAAGATGGAGTACCCGGGAGACACTACAGTCTTCACTAGTAGAGGGATGTAGTCAGATGTTATTGTTGTGCCGAGGTGGCAGTCGAAGTACTCTGTTAGTTGTTCGGAGCAAATTATGTGGTGAGGTATGGAGCAGCCGCTATGTCCAATATACGTGGGGTGGATGTTTCTTATTCTAACGAGTGACAGGCTTACTAGTTGGTCTGTTAGTATTCGTCAGTTAGGGTTGTCTGACGTGTCTCCAAATTGTCGGTTTCTTGCGTTGAGGTCTCCGAGTAGCAATGCATTGGTAATGTTGGATATGTATTGTAGTAGTGGAGAGGCAAGGGTGTTACGTCAAGGTGTTGAAGGTGCGGGGGTAAGGTGCAGACAGCGGAAGGGCATCGGATGTGTATTAGCAGTGTAGTATCTCGCATGCCTATGTTGGGGTTGTTGTGCAGGTAGGTGTAGTGGGTTAGGTTGAGAGTGCCTTGGTTGGTTAGTTTTGTCTCCGTTATGGCCAATATTTATAGGTAGCATTTAAGCAAAATGTACCATTATATAGTCAATAGTACGATTTTCACTGCTCTGATTGGATGAAACCAAACGCAGGTGCCTTAGACCAGTGGGCCTTTCAGATGCACTGATGAAAATACTATACAGAAACTGCAAATGTTATAAGGAAACATGTCACAAATATAATAATGGTATTACATAAATTTTGCGAATTTAAACACATTGCATTCTGTAACTTGTATCTTGTAAACGAAGCGTTTGCGGTCTATAATCTTTGATTCTTAGAACTGCCCATAGAATAATTCTATCTAATATTTGATCGTAATTTCAGGACCATTCTAAAATAAAAATATCTGGTGTGGAACACCACACGACCTTCTAACCTACAAAATGGAAATTAAAAGAAACGAAATAATTTTAATAACATTTTTTTAAGGATAATTTTGCAACCTCTTTTATTACGAAAATAGGTAAAAACGATCATCTACGTCAAACAGACGTTTAAAACTTCATTACGGACAGAGGTTAATAGACATCTAGACAACAGGCAACATTGTAAAAACAAAAACGATAATCTACGTCAGAATGATGTTTCAAACTTCATGTCAGATAGAGATTATTAGACATAAATACATGTTAACGTAAAAAAAAATTTTTATTTAAAGCCGCCCGCTTCTATGATATCAATAATACAGTTTACCCATCTTAATTCATATTTAATTATTTTTCAGACTTACCTTGCATTAAATTAAGAAACTTTACAAAGAAAAGTTAGGTAAAAAATTAAATTTTCTGTTAAAAAATATATCTACACTTTTTCTTATAAAATTAATCGTTATTCAGATATTGAAAAAATTTGAACCAACATTTTAATTGCCGCTAAATTACGTCGTATCAAAAAATTGCATAGACCATAATTAATCGATGTGTTTAAGGTCTATATCTAGGTATTTTTATGTATTTGAAATATACAGCTGTTTTACAATTATTATATAAAACCAAAACTGCACCTAATATACCCCCCCTCTCCGCTGCTAGATTTCTCCCACACACACTTGCACGCACGCATGCACGCACGCACGAACCACACACACACGCACACGCACACGTACACGCACACGCACACACACGCGCGCGCACACCACTAAACCAATTTATTCACACTGACTTTCACCCATCGATTCTCTTGAATTGAATTGAATAAATGAAATTTAAACAAACGTCCTTATTTACGTGCATTTTATTTCAATTAGCTCCTTTTAAACTTAGCTATGCTACTACTTCCTTAGAGATGATCACTTGAATATCGTTTTGCAAGGTAACTTATAAGCGAACCAAATCTATGACAGTAAAAGACCGGTGCTTAGTTACTTAACGATTTGCATAAAGAATTAAGTGATGGAAGACGAGTGAGTTAAATCCAATTTATTAATTTATAATTATTAACTATATGTGGCCGCCTTGGTGGTGGAATGGTTAGAGTGCTTGCCTTTCAGCGAAGTAGTCGATTTTCTAAAAAGGAGAAAAACCAAATGACTCCTCGGATAGGAAGTAAACTGTAGGTCACGTGACAATACGATGTTTTATACGTTAAAGATACCTTACTAAAGGTTGAATTCTTTAGTTGGGCAAAATTATAGTGATGGGTAGTGCCAATAACTTATTTTATAATTACTAATTAGCAATTGATGCGTATAGAGATGCCTAACATTTTCGTTTGAGGCTAGATCTCGGCCCACAAATAAAAACAAAACAAAAAAAATTTCTATTTGTTTTTCAAGCAAGTTATGTGATTACTGGACAACCTCACCTAATTTTTCTCTAATTTTTTACTCACAAGCTTTCTAGGTTTGCACTTCTGTGTCGGATTGTCAATTGTTAAAAAAGAAAACGACTCCTTAACGAAAGCTTTCCTGTATTTTACAGCCTAGTTTATAAATAGTTGATATAAGCTGATACCTAATATTAAGATTCACGTAAATAAAATAACAAAACTATTACGTATATTATTTATTACTTATTAATAATTATGTATTCGTAATAATTTACGTAATTTAGTTGTAAGAGTCTCATTACAATACTACACAAAATCAATTTTTATTTAACAAAGTGTATAACCCTCCGTCATTACAGTTATTAAAAAAATTTGTAAATATGAATTTATATATTGTCTATTGCGAAAATTAGTTCTAGTACTTAATTTAATATTTCTCTCTTACTCTCTATCTTCGGGTCTTTTACTAAAATTTCCTTAAGTCATCCTTGTCAATTTAACACGATTATGAAGGACGGATATTGTCGTAACAATTCTTGACAAGTAAGGATTACACTTGTGTAGTCGCATTAACATTAGACTTCCTTCAATCCCCAATAATAAATTGAGGTCTTACAAAATGACAGAGGAAGGTTTTACTTACAAATAGCTGTAATGTCATACTTTGAATAACGATGTGAAATGAATATAAGGGATAAATTGAGTAGATCTAACATATTACGGAAATCAAATGGAAATGATGATATTGATGTGCAAATATTTTATTTAAAGTTTTATGTCTGCCGGTTGCCCTAGGCTTACATTTCCTTTTGTATCATATAAATAAAAATGGGAAGTTATATATAACCTAAATATTCTATATGTCAACATAACAGACACAATTTGTAAAGGTATACATATTTTAATATAAACATAATTTTTGGAGCGTACAACTACAAATTATTTTTTGCGCTGTTTCGCTCTTAAATGACGTTATGTTAACGTCACTGTGCTGCAATGAACATCACAAAGAACCTGGCATAAAGGTACAAACTTCAAATCTAGGTCCACCCTAACTTAATGAATTTCTATTTCAAAAGAATTATAGTATTTGTTAATTAATGAAACAAAATCAATTTGTACCTCATAATATTAACAAAATAAGCACTTAAAAGTATTTTATTTAAGGTTACATTTGTAAATGTAATTTAGGTTGGAAATATTGCGTCTATACATTCGTAAAGGTATGATAACAACAGCACCAACATAATTTTGGTGACAAAAATTTCAAATGTTTTATAAAATAGCTGCTTGTATGCCAAGGATGCAAAATGCTACTTTAACGGCCGAATGGAAAAATAGCGGCTGATGCTGACAATTTTGAGGCAGTCAAAGACATTTAGCGTCCGTGGCGTACACAACCGTTAAATATGTATCATAGGCGTTCGTGTGTTTTCGTGTTTTCACGTTTGTGTGTTTACGTTTTTGCATGTTTTCGCGTTTTCGTGTTTTCGCGTTTACGTGTTTGCGTAGTTGCGTGTTTCCAAGTGTTCGAGTTAGCATTTTTTCGCGTTAGCATGTTTTCGTGTTTTCGCGTATGTGTGTTTGCATGTTTTCCCGTTAGCGTATTTTCGTGTTTGCATGTTTTCGCATTTGCGAGAGAGAGATAGAGAGAGCGAGAAAGAGCGAGAGAGAGAGGTCAAACTCTAGGTCAGTCATGTGGGCGGCATTGAGAATTCCCAAGTCAAAAATGACAGGTTAGGTGCCGACTTTCTACAGTTATTTTATTTGATTTAAAGCGGTACACAACGTTTTGTGTTAATCTTTTTACTTAAATTACTATTGCTAACGCGTAAAATCTAAAATTTTGAATCGACAAATGATCATTTTTTGTTAATATAGGGTTATGTAATAAACTCATAGCTAATATAAAAACAGTATGCTTTAATCATAAATTTAAATTTAGGGTAATGTAACACTTTCGTCATTTGCATGATGTTATAAGGCTATTCATCCATCTTGTAACGTAAAAGATTAAAATCATGTTTTCATGCGAGTTGGAGAATTCTTATTATGATAATCTAAACACACCTTACGTTAGGTACTGACGAGAAGTCTGACAACGTTGCGCGTGACGGTTCAGTTTTCAATAATTCGAAATTTGATAAGGAAGAACCAAATTTGATTGGAAAAGAAAATCAGGTGATTTTTCGCTCGCGTTCGTTTTGGGTGAAAAACGTCATTTTTACGATGAACACGCATTTTTATTAAGAAACCAGATATCTTGAGGAGAATTTTCTGTAGTTTACTAACTAAATATATTAGTTTCGATTAATTCGGATTAGAAGGTTTCTTAATAACTACTTCTGGTCTCGTCATATTAAGAGATGAGTAAACCTTTTTTTCTTTTAAACGGTTATTACCTTGGTCTTAACAATTAATCAATTAAATATACTTTTATAATTTAGAGTCAATTAAATACACTTTTACAATTTATTCTTCACTCGTATCTAAAACTTTTGGTTCGCTAGGTTTTTTCTATTGATTGTTATCGTCCTGCTCCGTTTCTTCAAGACTCTGCTATAACGGATCCTTCTACTCTATCCGGTTAGCGCTTAACTTCCTAGTTATGGAATAATTGAGAAATGGTCTCCGATAGCCAGCTCATAGGTAAATTCAGGATGTTACTGCACATCTGTTTGTTCTCTCGCTAAAAGCAGGTATAATGCGACACTCGGTTAAGTATTTATACACACGCAACATCCTGGTGAGTTTGTTATTTCTTTATGGCGTAGTATTTAGGGGTAGTTCGTCCCTATAACGAATTACAATCACAAGTATAGCACTGTTTCCTAAATCGTGAGTGTAACTATATTTAGTTGGAACATTCAATATTGTTGCTTATAACGAGGTTATGTACCTATAATATATTAACTGTTTAAGTAAAATTTTATTGGAAATAGAACAATTCACACTTACACTGGTGCGTGTTATTCACGGTTGCTAAACTAACTTCAATGTTATGTTGTCGGAGGTGTAATAATATTCCGATTTAAAAAAAATTTCAGTGTGTTTTAAACAGCTGTTTGCACTTACGAAATTCAACGGTTGCTATACATAGTGCTTCACGATATCTGTTACTAGTTGTGCTTCTATGAACTAAAATGCTTATATAGGGTAATTCATATCACAATTTTATAGTTATTTGATGTTAGATGTTTAATGTATGCCCTACGTGTCTCATCTACTAATTAGAACTATTTAAATCCTAAGTATACGTGTTAACAAACGTTATCCTAATAAGAAAGCTATTCATTTTCTTTTGCTTATAACTACTTCGGTTTTTAGCCCAGGGTTATACATACTTTCTTACAATTTTTGGTGGTAAATTTGTAAGGGTTATTAAAATACTTATCTTTTTTGGGTTTTTTTAAATGAAGTATTTGTATATTAATCTAATACAATCTAAACATTTCGATAACACTTACATTTATGTTTTAATTTTTCAAATTTCACAAAATTGTTGCAACATATTTAACAATTTTAATAGGTAATATTACTACTGACGAAGATAACTTCAAAGTGTTATCGAAATGTTTAAATTGTATTACATTTATATGCAAATACACCATTAAAAAACCAAGAAAGATAACTATTTTAATATGTGTAATAATGGTGAAAGTCGCATTTTCATATTGTAAGGGTTCGTTTATGCTTTTGATCTATGCTTGTAATATTATTAGTAGCAGGCTATCAATTTTGGTAGCTGTGGGGAAAATTTATGCTTTATTGGTCCTGTTATTACTGATAGTCAAATATAATTTTCTTGTGTGCTTAAGAACGCAATGGTAGACATCAGGCTGACATATTGTATTTATTTGTATCAAGCTTAAATTACTATTGGGATGAATTAAAACTGATACGCCCGTTTTAAGGAAAGCTCTTCCTAAAACCACGGTTCTATGATTTTGATTATGTATTATGTCTGTACTTTTAGGGTCAACACTGGATGTCGAATAGTGCTTAAAAAGTTTTGTTCTAAATACGATAAAGTTTGATTCATTGTTTGATTTATATTTTTTGAGTTAGGGATAGCACTATCAAGCAAGAAAAGTGTGTTATTATTAAAACGTTTGGTTAAATCAATGGTTACAAAAAGAAAATTTCTCGTTTGGTTCACTAAGAGTAAAGCTATCCAAACTTACGATATCAATCGTGTAATAGTTATTATTATTTATAACTGACGCAATTACATATCTATATTAGTGGGCCTATATAAAGATTGACTTATTTATATTTTGTATAGCATTCATAATGGTGGGGGTATAAAGTTATTTAGGAATTAAATCGACTTGTGTTAAATATCAGTAGTTATCTGTTTATTACTACGGTGTAGGGTTTAATTCCTAACCGGACTTAATCTTTTCGTGGACTGTGTCCATCATCTTTGACTTTTAACTGTAACGTATCTCTTATATTCTGCCGTATCCCCTTTCTTGGTTTAGGACGATGTAAATTGAATTCAAATGTTGCCCTTTTATCACTCTGTGTTCCTGCGCCAGCCACCCGCCTTCGCATCCAACTGCCTAACCGACCGACTGAGCTTACGGCCTAATCCTTATTTGCGGTTACGGCGCACCCTTTACTTTTGGCACGGCACGGTAGAACATAATTGATAATTTTCGTTATTTAAATACCACTTACTGCGTTGGTGTATTAATATCATTAGTTGGGTAAGTATTAACATTGGAACATAATGGAAACATAATTTGTTAAATAATTTTAACTGTTGATAATTGTTTGATATATACGTGTTGGTACCATGCAAATTAAATTAAATATTTAATTCTTTTGGACCCGGGGGGAAAAAAACGTCAAATATGTTTCCGCCCGGATCGTAACCTTAATAAGCAATGGCTTGCTTTCAAACTTTTCAAATGTCCTATAATACGCCCTTTACATGTATGATTGTGAATAAAATTATGTGTTAGGTAAATAACTTCCATCGAACTCAACCACAAAATTAAGCAAACAATTAAACAACCTGTGTAAAGCGACAGATGTAAAAATTTAGTGCTTGCAAACGCAAAATAGATATGCTTGAATTTTTATACTGGTAAGTATCGAGTTATAGTTACTACTGTTACCGCAGTATTAACAATATTAGGACTAAGTAAAATGCCAATAACATGTATGCACTGTTAGAAAAATTCAAGTATATGTTTGTACGCATAAATAATCAGGACACCAAGTGACCGCTGCATTGGAAACTATTTACTGGTTTGCAAGGTAGGCTTTTGCGAATAGCGATGCCAACACTGACTAGTAGTAGGACGACACCGTGAGTAAAGAATGCCACATCGTCCCGGGTATGGCTTGATGCTATATGATTTACCTGTTATTTCAGGAACTTACGAAGCCTTGGATTTCTAGCCACCAAGTACGCCCAGGGTTCAAACTTTGATGACGACCGCATGGACACGGAATTATGTGTGGGTACGAGGAATGCGATAGGTACGAAACAAGTATGAAGTTATGAATATAATGCAGCTGGACTGTGTTTACTAGAGAAAAAACGTAAAGGGAACGATATCTGTGCCTGTACATGTGCCTATACCTGTGCTTGTATCTGTGTCTGTACTTTCGCCTATGCCTGTGCCTGTCTGTGTCTGTGTCTGTGTCTGTGTCTGTGTCTGTGTATGTGTCTGTGTATGTGTCTGTGTCTGTGCCTGTGCCTGTATCTGTATCTGTGTTCGTGTCCGTGCCTGTGTCTGTGTCTGTGTCTGTGTCTGTGTCTGTGTCTGTGTCTGTGCCTGTGTCTGTGTCTGTGTCTGTGCCTGTGTCTGTGTCTGTGTCTGTGTCTGTGTCTGTGACTGTGTCTGTGTCTGTGTCTGTGTCTGCGTCTGCGTCTGCGTCCGTGTCCGTGTCCGTGTCCGTGTCCGTGTCCGTGTCCGTGTCCGTGTCCGTGGCTGTGTCTGTGTCAGTGTATGTTTCTGTGTCTGTGTCTGTGCCTGTGTCTGTGTCTGTGTCTGTCTGTGTCCGTGTATGTGTCTGTGTCTGTGTCTGTGTATGTGCCTGTGTACTGCGTCTGTGCCTGTGTCTGTGTATGTGTCTGTGTCTGTGTCTGTGTCTGTCTGTTTCTGTGTCTGTATCTGTATCTGTATCTGTGTCTGTGTCTGTGTCTGTATCTGTGTCTGTGACTGTGTCTGTGTCTGTGTCTGTGTCAGTGTCTGTGTCTGTGTCTGTGTCTGTGTCTGTTTCTGTGTCTGTGTCTGCGTCTGTGTCTGTGTCCGTGTATGTGTCTGTGTCTGTGTCTGTGTCTGTGTATGTGCATGTGTACTGCGTCTGTGCCTGTGTACTGCGTCTGTGCCTGTGTCTATGCATGTGTCTGCGTCTGTGTCTGTGTCTGTGTCTGTGTCTGTGTGTGTGTCTGTGTCTGTATCTGTGCCGTGTCCGTGTCCGTGTCCGTGTCCTTGTCCGTGTCCGTGTCCGTGTCCGTGTCCGTGTCCGTGTCCGTGTCCGTGTCCGTATCCGTGTCCGTGTATGTGTCTGTGTCTGTGCCTGTGTCTGTGTCTGTGTCTGTGTCTGTGTCTGTGTCTGTGTCTGTGTATTTGCCTGTGTCTGTACCTGTACCTGTACCTGTGTCTGTACCTGTACCTGTACCTGTGTCTGTGTCTGTGTCTGTGTCTGTGTCTGTGTCTGTGTCTGTGTCTGTGTCTGTGTCTGTGTCTGTGTCTGTGTCTGTGTCTGTGTCTGTGTCTGTGTCTGTGTCCTGTGTCTGTCTCTGTGTCTGTGTCTGTGTCTGTGTCTGTGTCTGTGTCTGTGTCTGTGTCTGGTCTGTGTTGTGTCTGTGTCTGTGTCTGTGTTGTGCCTGTGCACAGGTCTGTGTCTGTGTATGTGTCTGTGTCTGTGTCTGTGTCTGTGTCTGTGTCTGTGTCTGTTTCTGTGTCTGTGTCTGTGTCTGTGTCTGTGTCTGTGCTGTCTGTGTCTGTCGTCTGTGTCTGTGTCTGTGTCTGTGTCTGTGTCTGTGTCTGTGTCTGTGTCTGTGTCTGTGTCTGTGTCTGTGTCTGTGTCTGTGTCTGTGTCTGTGTCTGTGTCTGTGTCTGTGTCTGTGTCTGTGTCTGTGTCTGTGTCTGTGTCTGTGTCTGTGTCTGTGTCTGTGTCTGTGTCTGTGTCTGTGTCTGTGTCTGTGTCTGTGTCTGTGTCTGTGTCTGTGTCTGTGTCTGTGTCTGTGTCTGTGTCTGTGTCTGTGTCTGTGTCTGCGTCTGCGTCTGCGTCTGCGTCCGTGTCCGTGTCCGTGTCCGTGTCCGTGTCTGTGTCTGTGTCTGTGTCTGTGTCTGTATCTGTGTCTCTGTCTGTGTCTGTGTCTGTGTCTGTGTCTGTGTCTGTGTCTGTGTCTGTGTCTGTGTCTGTGTCTGTGTCTGTGTCTGTGTATGTGTCTGTGTCTGTGTCTGTGGTTCAAACTTTGATGACGACCGCATGGACACGCAATTATAAGTGGGTACGAGGAATGCGATAGGTACGAAACAAGTATGAAGTTATGAATATAATGTAGCTAGACTGTGTTTACTAGAGAAAAAACGTAAAGGAAACGATGTCTGTGTCTGTACTTTCGCCTATGCCTGTGCCTGTCTGTGTCTGTGTCTGTGTCTGTGTCTGTGTCTGTGTCTGTGTCTGTGTCTGTGTCTGTGTCTGTGTCTGTGTCTGTGTCTGTGTCTGTGTCTGTGTCTGCCTGTGTCTGTGTCTGTGTCTGTGTCCGTGTCCGTGTCCGTGTCCGTGTCCGTGTCCGTGTCCGTATCCGTGTCCGTGTCTGTTCTGTGTCTGAGTCTGTGTCTGTGTCTGTGTCTGTGTCCGTGTCTGTGTCTGTGTCTGTGTCTGAGTCTGTGTCAGTGTCTGTGTCTGTGTCTGTGTCTGTGTCTGTGTCTGGGCCTGTGTCTGTGTCTGTGTCTGTGTCTGTGTCTGTGTCTGTGTCTGTGTCTGTGTCTGTGTCTGTGTCCGTGTATGTGTCTGTGTCTGTGTCTGTGTCTGTGTCTGTGTCTGTGTCTGTGTCTGTGTCTGTGTCTGTGTCTGTGTCTGTGTCTGTGTCTGTGTCTGTGTCTGTGTCTGTGTCTGTGTCTGTGTCTGTGTCTGTGTCTGTGTCTGTGTCTGTGTCTGTGTCTGTGCCTGTGTCTGTGCTTGTGCCTGTGCCTGTGTCTGTGTCTGTGTCTGTGTCTGTGTCTGTGTCTGTGTCTGTGTCTGTGTCTGTGTCTGCGTCTGCGTCTGCGTCTGCGTCTGCGTCTGTGTCTGTGTCTGTGCCTGTGTCTGTGTCTGTGTCTGTGTCCGTGTCCGTGTCCGTGTCCGTGTCCGTGTCCGTGTCCGTGTCCGTGTCTGTGTCTGTGTATGTGTCTGTGTCTGTGTCTGTGTCTGTGTCTGTGTCTGTATCTGTGACTGTGGTTCAAACTTTGATGACGACCGTATGGACACGGAATTATGAGTGGGTACGAGGAATGCGATAGGTACGAAACAAGTATAAAGTTATGAATATAATGCAGCTGGACTGTGTTTACTAGAGAAAAAACGTAAAGGAAACGATGTCTGTGCCTGTACATGTGCCTAAAGCTGTACTTGTATCTGTGTCTATACTTTCGCCTATGCCTGTGCCTGTCTGTGTCTGTCTGTGTCTGTGTCTGTGTCTGTGTCTGTGTCTGTGTCTGTGTATGTGTCTTTGTCTGTGTCTGTGTCTGTGTCTGTGCATATGTCTGTGTCTGTGTATGTGCCTGTGTATGTGTCTGTGTCTGTGTCTGTATCTGTGTCTGTGTCGGTGTCTGTGTCTGTGTCTGTGTGTGTCTGTGTCTGTGTCTGTGTCTGCGCTCCGCGTCCGCGTCCGTGTCCGTGTCCGTGTCCGTGTCCGTGTCCGTGTCCGTGTCCGTGTCCGTGTCCGTGTCCGTATCCGTGTCCGTGTCTGTTCTGTGTCTGTGTCTGTGTCTGTGTCTGTGTCTGTGTCTGAGTCTGTGTCTGTGTCTGTTCTGTGTCTGTGTCTGTGTCTGTGACTGTGTCTGTGTCTGTGTCTGTGTCTGGGCCTGTGTCTGTGTCTGTGTCTGTGTCTGTGTCTGTGTCCGTGTATGTGTCTGTGTCTGTGTCTGTGTATGTGCCTGTGTACTGCGTCTGTGCCTGTGTCTGTGTATGTGTCTGTGCCTGTGTCTGTGCCTGTGTCTGTGTCTGTGCCTGTGTCTGTGTCTGTGTCTGTGTCTGTGTCTGTTTCTGTGTCTGTGTCTGTGTCAGTGTCTGTGGCTGTGTCTGTGCCTGTGCCTGTGTCTGTGTCTGTGTCCGTGTCCGTGTCCGTGTCCGTGTACGTGTCCGTGTCCGTGTTCGTTTATGTGTCTGTGTCTGTGTCTGTGTCTGTGTCTGTGTGTGTGTCTGTGTCTGTGTCTGTGTGTGTGTCTGTGTCTGTGTCTGTGTTTGTGTCTGTGTCTGTGTCAGTGTCTGTGTATGTGTCTGTGTCTGTGTCTGTGTCTGTGCCTGTGCCTGTGTCTGTGTCTGTGTCTGTGTCCGTGTCCGTGTCCGTGTCCGTGTCCGTGTCCGTGTCCGTGTCTGTGTCTGTGTCTGTGTATGTGTCTGTGTCTGTGTCTGTGTCTGTGTCTGTGTCTGTGTCTGTATCTGTAACTGTGGTTCAAACTTTGATGACGACCGTATGGACACGGAATTATGAGAGGGTACGAGGAATGCGATAGGTACGAAACAAGTATAAAGTTATGAATATAATGCAGCTGGACTGTGTTTACTAGAGAAAAAACGTAAAGGAAACGATGTCTGTGCCTGTACATGTGCCTAAAGCTGTACTTGTATCTGTGTCTATACTTTCGCCTATGCCTGTGTCTGTCTGTGTCTGTGTCTGTGTCTGTGTGTGTGTCTGTGTCTGTGTCTGTGCCTGTGTCTGTGTATGTGTATGTGTCTGTGTCTGTGTCTGTGTCTGTGTCTGTGCCTATGTCTGTGTCTGTGTATGTGCCTGTGCCTGTGTCTGTGTCTGTGTCTGTATCTGTGTCTGTGTCTTTGTCTGTGTCTGTGTCTGTGTCGGTGTCTGTGTCTGTGTGTGTCTGTGTCTGTGTCTGTGTCTGCGCCCGCGTCCGCGTCCGCGTCCGTGTCCGTGTCCGTGTCCGTGTCCGTGTCCGTGTCCGTGTCCGTGTCCGTGTCAGTGCCTGTGTCTGTGTCTGTGTCTGTGTCTGTGTCTGTGTCTGCGTATGTGTCTGTGTCTGTGTCTGTGTCTGTGTCTGTGTCTGTGTCTGTGTCTGTGTCTGTGTCTGCGTCTGTGTCTGTGTCTGTGTCTGTGTCTGTGTCTGTGTCTGTCTGTGTCTGTGTCTGTGTCTGTGTCTGTGTCTGTGCCTGTGTCTGTGCCTGTGCCTGTGTCTGTGTCTGTGTCTGTGTCTGTGTCTGTGTCTGTGTCTGTGTCTGTGTCTGTGTCTGCGTCTGCGTCTGCGTCTGCGTCTGCGTCTGCGTCTGTGTCTGTGTCTGTGTCTGTGTCTGTGTCTGTGTCTGTGTCTGTGTCTGTGTCTGTGTCTGTGTCTGTGTCTGTGTCTGTGTCTGTGTCTGTGTCTGTGTCTGTGTCTGTGTCTGTGTCTGTGTATGTGTCTGTGTCTGTGGTTCAAACTTTGATGACGACCGCATGGACACGCAATTATGAGTGGGTACGAGGAATGCGATAGGTACGAAACAAGTATGAAGTTATGAATATAATGCAGCTAGACTGTGTTTACTAGAGAAAAAACGTAAAGGAAACGATGTCTGTGTCTGTACTTTCGCCTATGCCTGTGCCTGTCTGTGTCTGTGTCTGTGTCTGTGTCTGTGTCTGTGTCTGTCTGTGTCTGTGTCTGTGTCTGTGTCTGTGTCTGTGTCTGTGTCTGTGTCTGTGTATGTGTCTGTGTCTGTGTCTGTGTCTGTGCCTGTGTCTGTGTCTGTGTCTGTGTCCGTGTCCGTGTCCGTGTCCGTGTCCGTGTCCGTATCCGTGCCCGTGTCTGTTCTGTGTCTGTTCTGTGTCTGAGTCTGTGTCTGTGTCTGTGTCTGTGTCCGTGTCTGTGTCTGTGTCTGTGTCTGTGTCTGAGTCTGTGTCAGTGTCTGTGTCTGTGTCTGTGTCTGTGTCTGTGTCTGTGTCTGTGTCTGGGCCTGTCTGTGTCTGTGTCTGTGTCTGTATCTGTGTCTGTGTCTGTGTCTGTGTCTGTGTCCGTGTATGTGTCTGTGTCTGTGTCTGTGTATGTGCATGTGTACTGCGTCTGTGCCTGTGTCTGTGTATGTGTCTGTGCCTGTGTCTGTGCCTGTGCCTGTGTCTGTGCCTGTGTCTGTGTCTGTGTCTGTGTCTGTGTCTGTTTCTGTGTCTGTGTTTGTGTCAGTGTCTGTGTCTGTGGCTGTGTCTGTGCCAGTGCCTGTGTCTGTGTCTGTGTCCGTGTCCGTGTCCGTGTCCGTGTCCGTGTCCGTGTTCGTGTATGTGTCTGTGTCTGTGTCTGTGTCTGTATCTGTGTCTGTGTGTGTGTCTGTGTCTGTGTCTGTGTGTGTGTCTGTGTCTGTGTCTATGTTTGTGTCTGTGTCTGTGTCAGTGTCTGTGTCTGTGTCTGTGTCTGTGTCTGTGTCTGTGTCTGTGTCTGTGCCTGTGCCTGTGTCTGTGTCTGTGTCTGTGTCCGTGTCCGTGTCCGTGTCCGTGTCCGTGTCCGTGTCTGTGTCTGTGTATGTGTCTGTGTCTGTGTCTGTGTCTGTGTATGTGTCTGTGTCTGTATCTGTGACTGTGGTTCAAACTTTGATGACGACCGTATGGACACGGAATTATGAGTGGGTACGAGGAATGCGATAGGTACGAAACAAGTATAAAGTTATGAATATAATGCAGCTGGACTGTGTTTACTAGAGAAAATACGTAAAGGAAACGATGTCTGTGCCTGTACATGTGCCTAAAGCTGTACTTGTATCTGTGTCTATACTTTCGCCTATGCCTGTGCCTGTCTGTGTCTGTGTCTGTGTCTGTGTCTGTGTCTGTGTCTGTGTCTGTATGTGTCTGTGTCTGTGTCTGTGTCTGTGTCTGTGTCTGTGTCTGTGCATATGTCTGTGTCTGTGTATGTGCCTGTGTATGTGTCTGTGTCTGTGTCTGTATCTGTGTCTGTGTCGTGTCTGTGTCTGTGTCTGTGTGTCTGTGTCTGTGTCTGGTCTGCGCTGCGTCCGCGTCCGCGTCCGTGTCCGTGTCCGTGTCAGTGTCCGCGTCCGTGTCCGTGTCCGCGTCCGTGTCCGTGTCCGTGTCCGTGTCTGTTCTGTGTCTGTGTCTGTGTCTGTGTCTGTGTCTGTGTCTGTGTCTGTGTCTGTGTCTGAGTCTGTGTCTGTGTCTGTTCTGTGTCTGTGTCTGTGTCTGTGACTGTGTCTGTGTCTGTGTCTGTGTCTGGGCCTGTGTCTGTGTCTGTGTCTGTGTCTGTGTCTGTGTCCGTGTATGTGTCTGTGTCTGTGTCTGTGTATGTGCCTGTGTACTGCGTCTGTGCCTGTGTCTGTGTATGTGTCTGTGCCTGTGTCTGTGCCTGTGTCTGTGTCTGTGCCTGTGTCTGTGTCTGTGTCTGTGTGTCTGTTTCTGTGTCTGTGTCTGTGTCAGTGTCTGTGGCTGTGTCTGTGCCTGTGCCTGTGTCTGTGTCTGTGTGTGTCCGTGTCCGTGTCCGTGTCCGTGTCCGTGTCCGTGTCCGTGTTCGTTTATGTGTCTGTGTCTGTGTCTGTGTCTGTGTGTGTCTGTGTCTGTGTCTGTGTGTGTCTGTGTCTGTGTCTGTGTTTGTGTCTGTGTCTGTGTCAGTGTCTGTGTATGTGTCTGTGTGTGTGTCTGTGTCTGTGCCTGTGTCTGTGTCTGTGTCTGTGTCCGTGTCCGTGTCCGTGTCCGTGTCCGTGTCCGTGTCTGTGTCTGTGTCTGTGTATGTGTCTGTGTCTGTGTCTGTGTCTGTGTCTGTGTCTGTGTCTGTATCTCTGTGTCTGTGTTGTGTCTGTGTCGTGGTTCAAACTTTGATGACGACCGCATGGACACGCAATTGGGGTACGAGGAATGCGATAGGTACGAAACAAGTATGAAGTTATGTTGCAGCTAGACTGTGTTTACTAGAGCGTAAACGATGTCTGTGTCTGTACTTTCTATGCCTGTGCCTGTCTGTGTCTGTGTCTGTGTCTGTGTCTGTGTCTGTGTCTGTGTCTGTGTCTGTGTCTGTGTCTGTGTCTGTGTCTGTGTCTGTGTCTGTGTCTGTGTTGTGTCTGTGTCTGTGTCTGTGTCTGTGCTGTGTCTGTGTCTGTGTCTGTGTCGTCGTGTCGTGTCCGTGTCCGTGTCCGTATCCGTGCCCGTGTCTGTTCTGTGTCTGTTCTGTGTCTGAGTCTGTGTCTGTGTCTGTGTCTGTGTCCGTGTCTGTGTCTGTGTCTGTGTCTGTGTCTGAGTCGTCATGTGTCTGTGTCTGTGTCTGTGTCTGTGTCTGTGTCTGTGTCTGGGCCTGTCTGTGTCTGTGTCTGTGTCTGTATCTGTGTCTGTGTCTGTGTCTGTGTCTGTGTCGTGTATGTGTCTGTGTCTGTGTCTGTGTATGTGCATGTGTACTGCGTCTGTGCCTGTGTCTGTGTATGTGTCTGTGCCTGTGTCTGTGCTGTGCCTGTGTCTGTGCTGTGTCTGTGTCTGTGTCTGTGTCTGTGTCTGTTTTGTGTCGTGTCTGTGTCTGTGCTGTGTCTGCGTGCTGTGTCTGTGCGTGCCGTGTCCGTGTCCGTGTCCGTTGTGTCCGTGTTCGTGTATGTGTCTGTGTCTGTGTCTGTGTCTGTATCTGTGTCTGTGTTGTGTCTGTTCTGTGTCTGTGTGTGTGTCTGTGTCTGTGTCTATGTTTGTGTCTGTGTCTGTGTCAGTGTCTGTGTCTGTGTCTGTGTCTGTGTCTGTGTCTGTGTCTTGTGCCTGTGCTGTGTCTGTGTCTGTGTCTGTGTCCGTGTCGTGTCCGTGTCCGTGTCCGTGTCCGTGTCCGTGTCTGTGTCTGTGTATGTGTCTGTGTCTGTGTCTGTGTCTGTGTCTGTGTCTGTCTGTATCTGTGACTGTGGTTCAAACTTTGATGACGACCGTATGGACACGGAATTATGAGTGGTACGTGCGATAGGTACGAAACAAGTATGTTATGAATATAATGCAGCTGGACTGTGTTTACTAGAGAAACGTAACGATGTCTGTGCCTGTACATGTCTAAAGCTGTCTTGTATCTGTGTCATACTTTCGCCTATGCCTGTGCCTGTCTGTGTCTGTGTCTGTGTCTGTGTCTGTGTCTGTGTCTGTGTCTGTGTTGCTGTGTCTGTGTCTGTGTCTGTGTCTGTGTCTGTGTCTGTGCATGTCTGTGTCTGTGTATGTGCCTGTGTATGTGTCTGTGTCTGTGTCTGTATCTGTGTCTGTGTCGGTGTCTGTGTCTGTGTCTGTGTGTGTCTGTGTCTGTGTCTGGGTCTGCGCCCGCGTCCGCGTCCGCGTCCGTGTCCGTGTCCGTGTCCGTGTCCGTGTCCGTGTCCGTGTCCGTGTCCGTGTCCGTATCCGTGTCCGTGTCTGTTCTGTGTCTGTGTCTGTGTCTGTGTCTGTGTCTGTGTCTGTGTCTGTGTCTGTGTCTGAGTCTGTGTCTGTGTCTGTTCTGTGTCTGTGTCTGTGTCTGTGACTGTGTCTGTGTCTGTGTCTGTGTCTGGGCCTGTGTCTGTGTCTGTGTCTGTGTCTGTGTCTGTGTCCGTGTATGTGTCTGTGTCTGTGTCTGTGTATGTGCCTGTGTACTGCGTCTGTGCCTGTGTCTGTGTATGTGTCTGTGCCTGTGTCTGTGCCTGTGTCTGTGTCTGTGCCTGTGTCTGTGTCTGTGTCTGTGTGTCTGTTTCTGTGTCTGTGTCTGTGTCAGTGTCTGTGGCTGTGTCTGTGCCTGTGCCTGTGTCTGTGTCTGTGTCCGTGTCCGTGTCCGTGTCCGTGTCCGTGTCCGTGTCCGTGTCCGTGTTCGTTTATGTGTCTGTGTCTGTGTCTGTGTCTGTGTGTGTGTCTGTGTCTGTGTCTGTGTGTGTGTCTGTGTCTGTGTCTGTGTTTGTGTCTGTGTCTGTGTCAGTGTCTGTGTATGTGTCTGTGTCTGTGTCTGTGTCTGTGCCTGTGTCTGTGTCTGTGTCTGTGTCCGTGTCCGTGTCCGTGTCCGTGTCCGTGTCCGTGTCTGTGTCTGTGTCTGTGTATGTGTCTGTGTCTGTGTCTGTGTCTGTGTCTGTGTCTGTGTCTGTATCTGTAACTGTGGTTCAAACTTTGATGACGACCGTATGGACACGGAATTATGAAGGTACGAGGAATGCGATAGGTACGAAACAAGTATAAAGTTATGAATATAATGCAGCTGGACTGTGTTTACTAGAGAAAAAACGTAAAGGAAACGATGTCTGTGCCTGTACATGTGCCTAAAGCTGTACTTGTATCTGTGTCTATACTTTCGCCTATGCCTGTGTCTGTCTGTGTCTGTGTCTGTGTCTGTGTGTGTGTCTGTGTCTGTGTCTGTGCCTGTGTCTGTGTATGTGTATGTGTCTGTGTCTGTGTCTGTGTCTGTGTCTGTGCCTATGTCTGTGTCTGTGTATGTGCCTGTGCCTGTGTCTGTGTCTGTGTCTGTATCTGTGTCTGTGTCTTTGTCTGTGTCTGTGTCTGTGTCGGTGTCTGTGTCTGTGTCTGTGTGTGTCTGTGCCTGTGTCTGTGTCTGCGCCCGCGTCCGCGTCCGCGTCCGTGTCCGTGTCCGTGTTCGTGTCCGTGTCCGTGTCCGTGTCAGTGCCTGTGTCTGTGTCTGTGTCTGTGTCTGTGTCTGTGTCTGCGTATGTGTCTGTGTCTGTGTCTGTGTCTGTGTCTGTGTCTGTGTCTGTGTCTGTGTCTGTGTCTGTGTCTGCGTCTGTGTCTGTGTCTGTGTCCGTGTCCGTGTCCGTGTCCGTGTCTGTGTCTGTGTCTGTGTCTGTGTCTGTGTCTGTGTCTGTGTCTGTGTCTGTGTCTGTGTCTGTGTCTGTGTCTGTGTCTGTGTCTGTGTCCGTGTATGTGACTGTGTCTGTACCTGTACCTGTGTCTGTGTCTGTGTCTGTCTGTGTCTGTGTCTGTGTCTGTGTCTATGTCTGTGTCTGTGTCTGTGTCTGTGTCTGTGTCTGTGTCTGTGTCTGTGTCAGTGTCTGTGTCTGTGTCTGTGTCTGTATCTGTGTCCGTGTCCGTGTCCGTGTCTGTGTCTATGTATGTGTCTGTGTCTGTGTCTGTGTCTGTGACTGTCTGTGCCTGTGTCTGTGTCTGTGTATGTGTCTGTGTATGAGTATGTGTATGTGTCTGTGTCTGTGTGTGTGTCTGAGTCTGTGTCTGTGTCTGTGTCTGTGTCTGTGTCCGTGTGTGTCTGTGTCTGTGTAAGTGCCTGTGTACTGCGTCTGTGCCTGAGTCTGTGTATGTGTCTGTGTCTGTGTCTGTGTCTGTGTCTGTCTCTGTGTCTGTGTCTGTGTCTGTGTCTGTGTCTGTGCCTGTGTCTGTGTCTGTGTCTGTGACTGTGTCTGTGTCTGTGTCTGTGTCTGTGTCTGTGTCTGTGTCTGTGTCTGTGTCTGTGTCTGTGTTTGTGTCTGTGTCTGTGTATGTGTCTGTGTCTGTGTATGTGTCTGTGTATGTCTGTGTCTGTATCTGTGTCTGTGTCTGTGTCTGTGTCTGTGTCTGTGTCTGTGTCTGTGTCTGTGTCTGTGTCTGTGTCTATGTCTGTGTCTGTGTCCGTGTCCGTGTCCGTGTCCGTATCCGTGTCCGTGTCTGTTCTGTGTCTGTGTCTGTGTCTGTGACTGTGTCTGTGTTTGTGTCTGTGTCTGGGCCTGTGTCTGTGTCTGTGTCTGTGTCTGTGTCTGTGACTGTGTCCGTGTATGTGTCTGTGTCTGTGTCTGTGTATGTGCCTGTGTACTGCGTCTGTGCCTGTGTCTGTGTATGTGTCTGTGCCTGTGTCTGTGCCTGTGTCTGTGTCTGTGCCTGTGTCTGTGTATGTGTCTGTGTCTGTGTCTGTTTCTGTGTCTGTGTCTGTGTCAGTGTCTGTGGCTGTGTCTGTGCCTGTGCCTGTGTCTGTGTCTGTGTCCGTGTCCGTGTCCGTGTCCGTGTCCGTGTCCGTGTCCGTGTCCGTGTTCGTTTATGTGTCTGTGTCTGTGTCTGTGTCTGTGTCTGTGTGTGTCTGTCTGTGTCTGTGTGTGTGTCTGTGTCTGTGTCTGTGTTTGTGTCTGTGTCTGTGTCAGTGTCTGTGTATGTCTGTGTCTGTGTCTGTGTCTGTGCCTGTGCCTGTGTCTGTGTCTGTCCGTGTCCGTGTCCGTGTCCGTGTCCGTGTCTGTCCGTGTCCGTGTCTGTGTCTGTGTCTGTGATGTCTGTGTCTGTGTCTGTGTCTGTGTCTGTGTCTGTGTCTGTATCTGTACTGTGGTTCAAACTTTGTGACGACCGTATGGACACGGAATTATGAGAGTCGAGGAATGCGATAGGTACGAACAAGTATAAGTTATGAATATAATGCAGCTGGACTGTGTTTACTAGAGAAAGTCGATGTCTGTGCCTGTACATGTGCCTGCTGTCTTGTATCTGTGTCTATACTTTCGCCTATGCCTGTGTCTGTCTGTGTCTGTGTCTGTGTCTGTGTGTGTCTGTGTCTGTGTCTGTCCTGTGTCTGTGTATGTTGTGTCTGTGCCTGTGTCTGTGTCTGTGTATGTGCCTGTGCCTGTGTCTGTGTCTGTGTCTGTATCTGTCTGTGTCTTTGTCTGTGTCTGTGTCGTGTCGGTGTCTGTGTCGTGTGTGTCTGTGTCTGTGTCTGTGTCTGCCGCGTCCGGTCCGTGTCCGTGTCCGTGTCCGTGTCCGTGTCCGTGTCCGTGTCCGTGTCGTGCCTGTGTCCGTGTCTGTGTCTGTGTCTGTGTCTGTGTCTGCGTATGTGTCTGTGTCTGTGTCTGTGTCTGTGTCTGTGTCTGTCTGTGTCTGTGTCTGTGTCTGTGTCTGTGTCTGAGTCGTTTCCGTGTCCGTGTCCGTGTCCGTGTCTGTCTGTGTCTGTGTCTGTGTCTGTGTCTGTGTCTGTGTCTGTGTCTGTGTCTGTGTCTGTGTCTGTGTCTGTGTCTGTGTCTGTGTCTGTGTCTGTGTCTGTGTCTGTGTATGTGTCCTGTGTCTGTACCTGTACCTGTGTCTGTGTCTGTGTCTGTCTGTGTCTGTGTCTGTGTCTGTGTCTATGTCTGTGTCTGTGTCTGTCTGTGTCTGTGTCTGTGTCTGTGTCTGTGTCTGTGTCTGTGTCTGTGTCTGTGTCTGTGTCTGTGTCTGTGTCTGTGTCTGTGTCTGTATCTGTGTCCGTGTCCGTGTCCGTGTCCGTGTCCGTGTCCGTGTCCGTGTCCGTGTCTGTGTCTATGTATGTGTCTGTGTCTGTGTCTGTGTCTGTGACTGTCTGTGCCTGTGTCTGTGTCTGTGTATGTGTCTGTGTATGAGTATGTGTATGTGTCTGTGTCTGTGTGTGTGTGTCTGAGTCTGTGTCTGTGTCTGTGTCTGTGTCTGTGTCCGTGTATGTGTCTGTGTCTGTGTAAGTGCCTGTGTACTGCGTCTGTGCCTGAGTCTGTGTATGTGTCTGTGTCTGTGTCTGTGTCTGTGTCTGTCTCTGTGTCTGTGTCTGTGTCTGTGTCTGTGTCTGTGTCTGTGTCTGTGCCTGTGTCTGTGTCTGTGTCTGTGACTGTGTCTGTGTCTGTGTCTGTGTCTGTGTCTGTGTCTGTGTCTGTGTCTGTGTCTGTGTTTGTGTCTGTGTCTGTGTATGTGTCTGTGTCTGTGTATGTGTCTGTGTATGTCTGTGTCTGTATCTGTGTCTGTGTCTGTGTCTGTGTCTGTGTCTGTGTCTGTGTCTGTGTCTGTGTCTGTGTCTATGTCTGTGTCTGTGTCTGTGTCCGTGTCCGTGTCCGTGTCCGTATCCGTGTCCGTGTCTGTTCTGTGTCTGTGTCTGTGTCTGTGTCTGTGTCTGTGTCTGTGTCTGTGTCTGTGTCTGTGTCTGTGTCTGTGTCTGTGTCTGTGTCTGGGCCTGTGTCTGTGTCTGTGTCTGTGTCTGTGTCTGTGTCTGCGTCTGTGTCTGTGTCCGTGTATGTGTCTGTGTCTGTGTCTGTGTATGTGCCTGTGTACTGCGTCTGTGCCTGTGTCTGTGTATGTGTCTGTGCCTGTGTCTGTGTCTGTGTCTGTGTCCGTGTCCGTGTCCGTGTCCGTGTCCGTGTCCGTGTCCGTGTCCGTGTTCGTGTATGTGTCTGTGTCTGTGTCTGTGTCTGTGTCTGTGTCTGTGTCTGTGTCTGTGTCTGTGTGTGTGTCTGTGTCTGTGTCTGTGTTTGTGTCTGTGTCTGTCTGTGTCTGTGTCTGTGTCTGTGTCTGTGTCTGTGTCTGTGTCTGTGTCTGTGTCTGTGTCTGTGTCTGTGTCTGTGTCTGTGTCTGTGTCGGTGTCCGTGTCCTGTGTCCGTGTCGTCCGTGTATGTGTCTGTGTCTGTGTCTGTGTCTGTGTATGTGTCTGTGTCTGTATCTGTGACTGTGTTCAAACTGTTGTGACGACCGTATGTGACACGGAATTATGGTGTCGAGATGTGTAAACAAGTATGTTATGAATTAATGCAGCTGGACTGTGTTACTGGTAGTCGATGTCTGTGCCTGTACATGTGCCTAAGCTGTGTATCTGTGTCTATACTGTGTCGTATGCTGTGCTGTCTGTGTCTGTGTCTGTGTCTGTGTCTGTGTCTGTGTCTGTGTCTGTGCCTGTGTCTGTGTATGTGTCTGTGTCTGTGTCTGTGTCTGTGTATGTGTGACTGTGTCTGTGTCTGTGTCTGTGTCTGTGTCTGTGCTGTCTGTGTCTGTGTCTGTGCTTGTGTCTGTGTCTGTCTGTATCTGTGCTGTGTCTGTGTCGTGTGTCTGTGCGTGTCGTGTCTGTGTGGTCTGTGTCCGTGTCTGTGTCCGTGTCCGTGTCTGTGTCCGTGTCCGTGTCCGTGTCTCGTGTCGTCTGTGTCTGTGCCTGTGTCTGTGTCTGTGTATGTGTCTGTGTCTTTGTCTGTGTCTGTGTCTGTGTCTGCTCTGTGTCGTGTATGTGTCTTGTCTGTGTCTGTGTCTGTGTCGTGTCTGTGTCTGTGTCTGTGTCTGTGTCTGTGTCTGTGTTGTGTGTTTGTGTCTGTGTCTGTGTCTGTACCTGTACCTGTACTGTCCTGTCCTGTCCTGTCTGTGTCTGTTGTGTCTGTGTCTGTGTCTGTGTCTGTGTCTGTGTCTGTGTCTGTGTCTGTCTGTTCTGTGTCTGTGTCTGTGTCTGTGTCTGTGTCTGTATCTGTGTCGTGTCGTGTCCGTGACTGTCCGTGTCCGTGTCCGTGTCTGTGTCTATGTATGTGTCTGTGTCTGTGTCTGTGTCTGTGCTGTCTGTGTCTGTGTCTGTGTATGTGTCTGTGTATGTGTTGTGTTGTGTCTGTGTCTGTGTCTGTGTCTGTGTCTGGTCTGTGTCTGTGTCCGTGTATGTGTATGTGTCTGTGTATGTGCCTGTCTGGTCTGTGCCTGTGTCTGTGTTGTTGTGTCTGTGTCTGTGTCTGTGTCTGTGTCTGTGTCTGTGTCTGTGTCTGTGTCGTGTGTCTGTGCCTGTCTGTGTCTGTGACTGTGTCTGTGTCTGTGTCTGTCTGTGTCTGTGTCTGTGTCTGTGTCTGTGTCTGTGTCTGTGTCTGTGTCTGTGTCTGTGTCTGTGTCTGTGTGTCTATGTGACTGTGTGTCTGTGTGTCTGTGTGTTGTGTGTGTGTGTGTGTGTGTGTGTGTGTGTGTGTGTGTGTGTGTGTGTGTGTGTGTGAGTGTGTGTGTGTGTGTGTCTGTGTATCTGCGTGTCTGTGTGGCTGTGCCTGTGTCTGTGTGATGGGTTGGTTGGGTGGGAGTGTGAATGGCTGGGTGTGTGGGTGGTTGGGTGTTTGGCTGTGTGGGTGGGAGTCTGGGTGGGTGCGTGCGTACGTGCAGGCGTGCGTGCGTGTTGTTGTCCGCGTCTGTGTTCGTGTTGGTGTCCGTGTTCGTGTGTTCGTGTTCTTGTCCGTGTGTGTCTGTGAATGTCCGTGTGTGTTCGTTCGTGTAAGTGTGTCCGTATGTGTCCTTGTGTGTTTGTGTGTCCGCGTGTGTGTGGGTGTCCGTTTGTGTGTGTGTGTGTGTGTGTTTGTGCGCGTATGTGTGAGTATGTGTGTTGTGTGTGTTGTGAGTGTGGTGTGTTTATGTGTGTGTGTGTGTGTGTGTGTGTGTGTGTGTGTGTGTGTGTGTGTGTGTGTGGGTGCGCGTGGGGGTGTGGGTGTATGGGTGTGGGCACTGACATGCGACTTTTCAATTTAGTTATAAGCAGTAAGAGGTGTGACGTTACACAGGATGAACCTCCCATGATCACTGAAGATATGCATCGTCCTGCTTTAATTTTTATAATCCAACTTAGAGATTATCCAGTAATTTCCGTTAGTGGATTACTGTACAATTCTACTGACTGCCCTTATATTGGATCTCGTCGTAATTTTTTTTATTTCGTCGCGTAATTGTAGGTATCCGCAACCTTTTCAATATTCAACACCTCAAACGAATATATTGTATGTGTCCTTGTGTGTTTGTGTGTCCGCGTGTGTGTGGGTGTCCGTATGTGAGTGTGTGTGTGTGTGTGTGTGTGTGTGTGTGTGTGTGTGTGTGTGTTTGTGCGCGTATGTGTGAGTATGTGTTGTGTGTGTGTGTGTGTGTGTGTGTATGTGTGTGTGTGTGTGTGTGTGTGTGTGTGTGTGTTTGTGTGTGTGTGTGTGTGTGTGTGTGTGTGTGTGTGTGTGTGTGTGTGTGTGTGTGTGTGTGTGTGTTTGTGTGTGTTTGTGTGTGTGGTGTGTTTATGTGTGTGTGTGTGTATATGTGTGGGTGTGTGCGGGGGTGTGGGTGTATGGGTGTGTGTGTGGGCACTGACATGCGACTTTTCAATTTAGTTATAAGCAGTAAGAAGTGTGATGTTACACAGGATGAACCTCCCATGATCACTGAAGATATGCATCATCCTGCTTTAATTTTTATAATCCAACTTAGAGATTATCCAGTAATTTCCGTTAGTGGATTACTGCACAATTCTACTGACTGCCCTTATATTGGATCTCGTCGTAATTTTTTTATTTCGTCGCGTAGTTGTAGGTATCCGCAACCTTTTCAATATTCAAACACCTCAAACGAATATATTGTACAAAAGCCCTACTGTACAATTTTCTGTTAACTATAACCTGATCTGTAAACTTATTAGTTGAGTTGATCGGCGTATTTCCACAGTTTTTACTTTTATAGTGCGACCTTTCGGAAGCAAACTCTGCTTGCGTCATCAGGCTTAGTCCCGTAAAGGACTGTTTTCGCACTTCAGTCGAATTCATATGTTACGATTTTTCCCAAGCACTTGACCACTCTCAGATTCGAATTTTGGCACCTTTCACTTATAGGTCTGCATCTTTACCGCTGAGCCACTGAGTAATCCAATATATATTTGCTTCAGGTCTTCGCGTGTTATTGAGATCCATATGGCTTTCTTCTCTACACCGTTTTATGAAATACCAGCTCGAATTAGAATCCAACGGGATCAGAGAGACCATTCGAAATCGAGTGAATGAATATGCTAGGATAAATATGGCTATCTGAAGCAAATATTCAAAGAACAAGACAATGCATAAGGAAATTCAGCAGGAAGACCTAGAAAAACTAATGAAGGAGATGAAGGAACCAACCAACATCAATCGCAAAAACACTGTCATAACCATCTCTAAACGATAGTTGAACGAGAACGAAATGAAGGTTCTGGACAAAGGCTTTTACCATGCGATAACACCGAGGTATATTCTGAAAGTAGATTTAATAACCGCAGTTGAAGGAACAGCTAACAAATTAGATCCTGACGAAGCCGAGGGATATAGAAGTAAGGTTAGATCAGTCTCATGTTCATCTAGGCTAACTAAATCTAACCTTCCTAACCTCAAAAGGGGAGCGGTCATTTCCCTCAAGAATGACCCATCTATCGATATTCTCCCGGCAGACAAGGGAAACGCAACTGTAGTAATGGATATGGAGACTTAAAACAGTAAGATCCAAGAACTATTGGATGCTGGCAAACCACAAAGGGGAGTACTCCGATTACCAGAGAACTAGACGTATCCCACACTACAGAAAACCTCCGAATCTGTACGACCTACCAAAGAACCATAAGGAAATTGCTCTGAGACTAATTTTGAGCTCGAGATGTTCACCTTGTCACCTATTAGGACACTATCTGCTGGGTATCATCACGCCCTTATCGGGAAAAACCACGTCTACGGTCAAGGATACGCAGCACTTCGTGGACACCATCAGACACTTCCAACCAAATCACGACGAAATACTGCTAAACTTCGACATCGTGAGTCTATTTACAAATGTGCCCACAGGTACGGCACTATCATGAGGGACAGGCTGAAAAGGGATGAAACGTTCGACGGACACACGCAACCCTCTGTAAATACAATAATGGAACTTCTGACAATATGTAAAAGACAAATTCATAGTGAGCAACATATATATATATATATATATATATATATATATATATATATATATATATATATATATATATATATATATATATATATATATATATATATATATATATATATATATATATATATGAAGGCTATGAAAGCCAAGCGATATCCGAATTCACGGAAAAACCAAGGATGTAGCTTAGATACATGGACGACACCTTCGTAGTTTGGCCACACCGCAACCATAAGCTGGAGGAATTCATAGATCATCTTAATAGTCGCGAACCCTTCAAAAATTCACAATGGAATTGGACTCGGAAAAAAAACTACCATTCCTGGATATACATGTACACAGGAATAACAACACTTACATGACAAGTGTATATAGGAAACCTACCCACTCGGGGAGGTACCTACACTACAACTCCAATCACTACAAAAGAGTGAAGTTAGGGGTGGCAAGATGCTTGTACGATAGAGCGAAAACATATGCTCAAAGCAAGAGGACCTGAAAAAAGAAAAACAAAATATCGCTAAAACACTTAAAGAAAGAGCTACCCCGATATAACACCTAACCTAATCAGGCAAAGTATAACCGAAAAAGAAGATTCTAAATATACAGCTAGAATACCATATATAGAAGGTACCTCAGACAAAATACGAAGGATAGGCAGTAAATGTAAAATACGCTCTGCGTTCAAATCGACCATAACGCTGAGGGGAATATTACCCAAAACTAAACCACACAATGAAGATCATAATTCTAAGAATTGTGTATACAACCTACCATGCGAATGCCAAGCCAATAAGCCAAGCTGATGTAGAAATGAAACCCATATGGATAAGCGAAGAGCTTAAGCACAATACACCTGCGCAATAGGTTACGGCGCAGCATGCGCAACCACAAAACAGTTCGAATCTAAGAGTACATGCTTGGGAAAAAATAATGACAGGTGCTGTAATAGATAATTGAGCCTGAATATTAAATTTAAGTTATCTCTAATTTTTTTTCTTGTAAACTTTTTTTTAGTTCATTCTATGAAATGTGTGCATCTAATAGCTATAGATAGTGTTTTGTTCTTTTATATTTATACGTATGCACTACTAGCAGTTATTTCTTATGCTGTGTTGTTATTGATTCTTGTCTGTAGAACAACAATAAATGTATTATTATTATCATTATAAGAGCATGTAGGAATACCAATTTTTGGTTAACATTCGCGTGAGTATAGCGAAATACGAAGAAGTATAATTTTTCTAGGTAGCTGGTGAACGTGAATTCAAGATATATATCCGTCGAAACACATTAGTAGAGTAAAACCCATAAAGTAAAGCAAACTCCATTAATTAATTAAGCTTTGACAAAATATGCATTAAGTGACGCAGTCAGAAATCCTGTTGTACGTCGAAACCACACTAGGCGTCGTGTATGCTTATCGAAATAAGCGGGTTGCCAAGCCAGCTACAGTTGAAATGGGCGCGGTCGATATAAGGAGTAAAATGATTGAAAAGTAGTTCAAACACTACCATTAATCTACAACTTACAAAAATTGTCTCCACAATCTTCAATTTTGCTAAAATAAATAGTCTTAGAGGGGATGGTAAATTAATTCTATCTGACTGTGGAAGACAGGATTGCAGCCTACTCAGTAAAACCATTCATCATTCAAATCCAATCACACTTCAAAATAAATTGATCCAAAACCTTAAGAAAAATACTAAAATACACGACTCCTCGTAAACTTATTGAACACACCCTGTACAAATGAATATTCCCAAATCGTAAGACGTTACTTTGAATACTTTTTAAGTATCCCTCGTGTACCTGTAAATTTATATTTCTGTCATAAAAATTTGAATTAAAGAAATATTCCCAATTTAGAAAATTCTAAATAAAATAAACGAAATCGGTTTAACAATAAATTGTTATCTCAAAAAAAAAAGTTCGTTAATTGCTGAATAATTCAAACATAGAGCGGTTAGTGTTTGTATCATCAATAATATCGGTAAACTTTATTACTACTTTATATTTAAATTCGTATTTAGACGTTCATTAATAGGTTTAAACTTTAATACTTCAAAGCTGTAATTTACGTTGAATAAAACAAAATAAGTATTTTGTTAGTAGTGTTCTGCATTAATATTTCAAAGCTAAAATGAAATTTTATGATCGCTCTGGCTTATTACGCAATTACCAATCGATCCTTAAATTCGCAAATATGCAAATACTAATTTCACTTATCCGAAGGTGTAATCAGTTAGGCACACAATTGACACAAATGAAATATATATATATATATATATATATATATATATATATATATATATATATATATATATATAGACAAATTCCGCATGTAAATGGATACAACGGCGTGGTTTAAAAAAAACAGCAAACACATAAATACGTTAAGACTAAAATACCCAATTCCTAAAACTAAAAAAACAAAATAATTAAAGTTCGATTGCCTTTTTTTTCTTTGAATGAGCCGTAGTTAATGCAACAACAACAACAAAAATGTACTTAAAAGATAATCATACCAGTTTTGGTTCAATAAAATTTAAATCTAATTCTTGTGTATTACATTAATTAATCCTTTTTCGGTGCAGTAGTTGTAGTCCATATGATTTGCTTCGGTAATTTTTTTTTAATTCCTAGATACACTATACACAAAACACAAGAGGTAGCCGTATATTCACTACGCACTCGACTGTAGTACTCACTAATGCAGTGCCAATAGTTTGTTCACTCGTATACCGAGTATAGGAGTTCTTTATCCTAATATCACATCACCTTATACTGTGATGTTCGCCCTTCAAAACGTTTACCACAATGGAAAAATTGTTACTTCCATATACACATTAAAGTTCTTATTCGGTTTTATACAATCAATTTGGTATTGCTAACGATTGTACACATTCAATGTCAACGATGATCACCAATAACTCAACTAAGTTTTACAAACTTGTCTTTCGGTAGCATAAATGGTTAATGGTTACCGTCGGTTCTCTTTATAATAATATTAGGTCACGCGTGTCACAATTGGACACTAATAGCAAAATATTTGCTGTGTTAACTTCTAATCTGCCTAAGCACTTTTTATTTCTTGAAGAAAATCACTAATGCTTTCCTTCAACTCACAATATATTAAATTATTTATTTGTGAATGTCTATACGATTGATCCCCTTATGGGTTAATGCGGTCGCTATACTTGTTCTGCTGAACCATAATTTTCACAACAAAACTCCACACTACCCTTTCTAAGGGTCATCATGCGCGCGACCTTTACTCAAAACCTCTAACCATCTAGCTAACTAACCCTTCAAATTTGGGCACTCGCTTATATACCTTCTGTCCGCCATATTGCCAATACGTCACAATAAATTCGTGCTTTATCACAACTGAGTAATTCGTGAGTTTCTTTGCCGCGTCGAAGATTCCATCGTGGAAGAAGACGTCAACGATGCGAAATAAACGTAGCCATCTTGAATTACTTTGTAAATTCACTAAAAACTTTCCAAAGAAATCATCAATTGCAATTACATTCACTCTGTAGATTAACCAGATTATATCTCAACTTTCTATGCAAATCTCGCATGTGGGCGAATTCTGTTTCCGCACAATCTAACGAACTCCCTCACATTCTATCAACTTCATTCTTGAACGCGCATTAAATTTTCCTATTGCGCCATATTACAAAAATTTCTACAAACAAAAATATGCATACATATTCCTTACTGCACGTTAATAAAATATCAATATATCATAAACTCCCTCACTCATACGTCTACAACCATTTCTTTAGTTCAAATTCCTCCATACACAGTAGCAAAAAGACCAGTAGTTTTACCAGTACCGTATGAATAAAAAATTACTCAAAACAATTTCTCAACCAAATTTAACGATTTCAACACGAAAATCTTTCTACGGCATTCAAATATTCCTTCACACGATAACCAATGCGTCACTAAATTTCAGTGGCGTATCAATTACACCAACTTACATTACGCATACACAAAAAAAAATTCTTTTCATACAAACTCACTTCAGCTACATCCAAACCCGTCACATACGTTATCAAAATACTACTCATACACGTTGCATCAAAATAACCTTACAATCCCGTTGACGAAATAAACTGTAATTTTTTAAATACTTCGAAATCTAAATGGTAACTCAAAATTGTGAAGCAAATATACTGACAATTAGGAATAAATTCAATTGGCATTTAATAGTTAAAACGAAGTATAACAAATTAAAACAAAACATGTAAAGTGCGCTTCACTGTATATTATAAACAACAGTTGTGTGGTCTATTTACCTTTAATTTCTTTCATCAATGTTCAAAAAAATATACCAAATACAACGAGACTGGAGTAACGGTTTAATAAATTAAGTTACGAACGTTTTAGCATTAAAGTGATATTGAAATTTGCTTTCAGAGAGTTTAGAGCCTTTGGCGTTTGCTGATTTGTTTGTGTTTGTCATAAATCATTTGTTCATGTCCCTGTATTTATTATAAAATTAAGTGCAAAATATACAATATTTTATATAAACATTACGTGCATATATAAGTGTTAGAAGAGCATGACTTGTATAATGTTGAAATTTAGTTGATGTACATTGACGAAAATAAGATTTTGATGCTTTACGTAATGTGAAATTATATTAAAGAACTTGATTTGATTCCCAAACAGAAAGTTATACTATACCGTATGAATTTTTGTGACTTTTCAATAGTTTCCTTAGTCTTTATCCATTGATACTTCAGCATTCCACCAGTAATTCGTAAAATGCTAAATAAAAAATATTTGTGAAAAGTGAATATATTAGTAGCAAAAGTAAAGAATCGTTCAAATGAAAATCCATCGAAATTATATAATATATTTTCATCAAATATCAAAAAACCGCTTTTAATGCTTTAACTCAAAAGCCGTAATATTTTTCTACACAAACGTTCAGTATGCGATTAGCGGACAACTTTGTGATAATGATGTGATTTAAATAAATTGAAATTTAAATACTACAGCAAAAACCATGGTTTCGTTTTTTTTTGTGTTTAAAAATGAATGCCCTAATGACATAACATTCCACTGCACTTACGTTTTAATAATAATATACGAGTATTAAACATTTCAATGAAATTCAGGGAACAAAATAGTTTAATTAATAACTTTTGAAAAAACAAAAAAGTACAGTGTTATGTGTTTCACATGGTTTGATGGATAAAAAGTTTCAATTTTACTCCTAATAACATAATCTACTATTTTTATTCTTAAACCTACAAGTCAATGAAAAAATTCAATATTAGTTACAAGTTCTGAACCACATAATTAATGTTGATATTATTATGCGAACGTTTTTTCAAACCACTCAAAATTAGCAATAAGACACCTCCATCGGATTGTTTGCGTTCAGTAACTACTTTCCCTATTAAATTTCAAGTAAATATACGCTAAACTTTTCAAGAAAATTGTAAAATTTATTATTAATTATACAGCATGTATGCAGGCTCGTTTGTTAATAAATTGCCCTTAGGTTTCTCATTAGAAATTATGATTATCTGAAATTTATAATCTCCCTACGTACCTATTGATATACATTATAAATTATTTTATCTTAGGCTATATCGATACAAAACAATTTATTAATATTTTATTTAATATTTTAAGTAGCATGTTCGTACTTTATGTTATTAAATTACAATTTATATTAAAGCAAAGTAACAAAAAAGGAGATATTCAATATAGTGAAGCATCAATAAAGTAATTACGTGCAGATAAAATGAATTGTACATCAAGTAGCGTCCAATTCATTGTTTTATTTATTCAATATGTTTATATAGAAGATTCAACACACTCAAAGCCAAATACAGGGTGTTGAAATTTTGAAATCAAAATTAAAAATTTGCCTTAAAGCAAAAACGCATTTAAACATTTTTTCAAATTTGGTGATTTAGGAAAATAATATACTTTGACATATACTGACTTTTGAAAAATTGAATTAATTATTTGCTAATGATCCTGATTTAATTAAACTTACAGAAATCGTCAAATAATGAATTTATATCCCCCCCGACGTGAATTTAAAAAACGTTGAGTTTGTACGTCAGAGTCCCCTCCAGTCTATCCGCCAATCATGGAGTTAGAATCCCAAGCAAAATCCGTCTCCACCCCCCGCGGATTCTAAATAAAACCACGGGAGCGCGCTACAGACGATCTGTAGAGCCCAGACCGACCGTGTCTGCTAAATCTACGACTGTAATTCAGTTGGATCAACTCAACTCATTCACCTGGGTCTCTTTCGAGAGCCTAGACCGGCCTACTCTTATCTTATACACCAGGGTTACTGCTGTCTCAATCTGCGGTCACCTGCATGTAAGTTAAATACCATACTCACGTCAGTGAACAACTTCACGTCGGACAAAACACCAGATGTAGTCTTTTACCTACTCCATTGAATAGAAAGGTTCTAGCCTAAGTTTTACCAATCCCTGGGGTATCAATTAAACAGCGCAACGGGTATTTGTCCAGAATATTTAATTGATATTCCACCCACATACCGATATCACGCACACGCACGCACGCACGTGCCCACACACACACACACGCGCGCGCGCAAAATAATTAAAAACCAAAGCACAGGAAGGTGACGGATTGAAAGCAACAAGCCGCCCGAATTAAATCATATTTCGGTCACCCACTTTCGTAAATTACAAATCCAGTATTACCTTTCAATCTCGCTAAATGTATTAAACCGCTTTCCTACCCGTTCGCTTATCGTGAGATATCCAGAGGATAAGCAACATCCTGATTTAACATCTTTGTTAAATCTCGACGCTCGTAAAACGGCCCGTCATCCTGTCACCCTGTTTATTTAATAGCGCTGAATACCGAAAAATTACGAAGATTTAAAGGTCTTACGTTTGTCCCAGGCTAAGAGAAAGCTTTACTTCTTAACGGTCCTAAACCTGTATTCGTTGCTGATGGCTTATCGGGATAACCCAGACTTGAAAGAAACCATTTTTCAAGTCTACCGTACTTGTAAAACGTTTAGTTTATCATGTACTTGATAATCCTTAGACTAAATCGTTCTGAAAGGTTTAAATACCTTATCATTGTTATTATTAAAACCGGCGTCGAATTAGAGCCACCCCAGGTAGCTACTCTTAACGCTATCGAACACAGAAGCGCAAGGAACTACTAAGCGGCTACCACCGTAAGCGTGCCCGCACCAAGAATACAATACGAAAGTATTCGTATTTAATTTCAAAGAGTTTAATCACTTGTAAACACCACCAAATCTGTTTTACTAAAACTCCCGCTATTTACTAAGAGTAATTAGAAATATACTGATCCACTGTAATTAACATCCTGTAAATAGTTAGTTAATAAAAACCCTGTAAGTAGTATTTAGATCCATTTAAAATTCACGTTCATAAAAGTTAGAGGTATAAAAATTGCATTTATACAATTTAAACTCGTGTTCTTTGTAAAACGAATAAAGCGAAAATAATCCTTTAATTTTCTGTTTGACCGTAAAAGCAGGTAGAGAGTATTACCCTCGTTATCTTATCACCACATCCACGAGCCAACTAATAGGTCGAGGAAAAAGTATTTTCGCATATAGTATGTATAAACTTGTAATAAAATTTCTTTTGCTGTACTATTTGTATCTGGCTGGTTTTGATGACATTAAAAAGGTTACATTTTAAAAAAAGAAACAAATCAGTAAACTGCTGTTTACAGCTATTTTCATTTGTTTTTCTTTCTGTCAAAATGAGTGAATCTAATGAAGAAATTCGATACATTTTAAAATTCTACTATAAAAAAGGAAAAATGCAACGCAAGCCGGGAAAAAAATTTGTGTCGTTTATGGACTTATTGCAGTGTCAGTAAGAGTAGTACAAAGTTGGTTTAAGCGTTTTCAATCTGGGAATTTTGATGTCAAAGATGCACCTCGCTCTGGACGTCCTGTTACGGATAAGATGAACGCCATTTTTGAAAAAGTGTAGCAAGATCGGCATATCAGTAGTTACGACGTATCTGAAGAACTGAAATTGACCACAAAACAGTGTTGATCCATTTGAAAAAAGCTGGGTACACAAAAAAGCTCGATATTTGGGTACCACACGAGCTTACTGAAAGAAAAGTGAACCGTGTACTCATTTGCAATTCTTTATGAAGACGTAACGAAACCGAATCGTTTTTGAAGAGATTGATAACTGGTGATGAAAACTGGATCACGTACGACAAGAACGTGCCAAAAAGGTCGGGGTCAAAGGTCGGTCAGGTTTCACAGACTGTCGCAAAGCCCGGAATACCTCGCAATAAGGTGATGCTGTATGTATGGTAGGATTGGAAGGGCATTGTTCGTTATGAGCTTTTACCGCCGGGCAGAACCATCGATTCCGATCTCTACTGCCAACAACTGATGAGATTAAAGCAAGAAGTTGAGATAAAGCATCCGAAATTGATCAATAGAAATGGTATGGTTTTTCATCACGATAACGCTAGACCACACACATCTTTAGCCACTCAGCAAAAAGAGTTTGGCTTTGGATGTGTTAATGCATCCTCCATATAGCCCTGATCTTGCACCTTCAGATTTCCAGCTGTTTCGGTCTCTTCACAATTCTTTAGCCCAAAACTACTTGTCGCGTTTTTTATCAGAAGTTCCAAAATTTTTACAGCAACGGGATCATGTCACTACCTACAAGATGGCAAAAAATCATCAAACAAAATGGCACATATATACTATAATTAAATGTAAACAAACTTTGATAAAAAATTTCTTGAGTTTTCATAAGAATGCGAAGAAACTTTTTCCCTAACCTATAAACACAGGTATAATAACTGTATAAAATTTTGATACTATCTGCTACTCGACAGGTCTGGCTTTTACAATTTTAATTTTATTTAAAAAAAAAAATAAAACGTAACATAAATTAGGAGTGTATGAACATCTCGCTAACCGTATTTTCACTGAAAACGCAAAGAGAAGCTGCCCGGCGATCTGATATTTGTGTTTATTTTGCCTGAAGCACTTTGTTATTTCTTACTTATCGTTTTTATATTAGCTGTAGTGATATTAAATGTAAATCTTTAGATTTTATAAACCAAATAGGAATAATATACGTCTGAAACCATGACAAGTATATTGGTCAGTGTGAACTACTCTGGTAATAGTGATCAAACCCAGTAACAACGAACAACTCCCCTGTTTATAGAATGTAAAAATCGGTTGAGCTAGAAAGAGGTAAATTAAAGTAAACTTTAATTAACGCAAGCAAAAGCAGCTTACAATATATGTATACATGTGTATATATATATATATATATATATATATATATATATATATATATATATATATACACAGGGTTATTACAAATGATGTTCCGACTTCAATTATAAATATTACTGGATTAACCTGTTTTAAGGCCATTTCAGTTTGTACCACTGGAAAGAAAAACTCATAAAGTTTTGTTTACATTCATTTAAGTACGTATCAGCTGTTTGTTAAAGTCAATTGTTGTCAATTGTGTAATGGCTGAATTTGAAAACAGGAATGCATTTTATGTTTTGGATTATCACATCAACCAATCAGTTATTAGTGTGCAACGTCACTTGAGAACTAAATTTAATGAAGATCCTCCTAGTAATCACCCTATTCGCCAGTGGTACTTGAATTTTAGGAGAAATTGGTGCATTTGTAAAAAGAAATCAACTGGAAGGCCGTCAGCAAGCAATGACGCTGTAGAGCAGGTAAGGGAAAGTTTTAGGCGTAGTCCACAGAAATCTACTGTTAAATGCAGCAGACAGCTTGTTATACCACAGCCAACAGTTTGGAAAATTTTACGTAAACGTACAAATTTCAAGCCTTACAAACTTCAGCTTGTTCAAGCATTAAAACCAAATGACCAAAGTGCTAAGACTTTCTTTTTGTGAGAACATGTAGGCCTTGATGGAAAATTAAAACTATTACGTTTAGTCTTTAGTGATGAAGCCACATATTACTTGTGTGGTAACGTGAACAGACATAAGGTCATAATATGGGACTCGGAGAACCCACACACCTACATCGTGCACTTACGCGATACTCCGGAAGTTAATGTGTTTTGTACTATCACTTACAACAAAGTGTACGGACCTTTTTTCTTTGTTGGACAAACAATAAATAGAATAAATCTTGGACATGATGACGGAATGGCTTCTACCGTAATTAGAACATGAATCCCTAAACTTCATTCTGAATGTTAAAACTGAACTTCAAAATCGGCAGCCTGGCAGATGAATCGGTCGTGCAAGTCCAAGTGATGGTGCACTCTTGAACTGGCCTCCAAGATCTCCGGACATCAGCCTCTGTGATTTTTTCTCGTGAGGATACATCAAACATAAAGTGTATACACCACCAGAAAGCATACCTGAGATCCAACAACGGATTACCAGAGCTATCGAAACAATCGACCTGAACACTCTTAACAAAGTATGGCAAGAGCTTGATTACACGCTCAACATATGTCGTATCACAAGGGGTTCATTTATAATTCTTGGCACCTGAGATGAAACTTTTTGAATTTTTCTTAAAATGCAACCATTTTATTTTTTGTGTGATAAATAAAACAAGATTTATGTGCACTTGAAATCATGAACATCATTTGTAATAACCCTGTATTATATATATATATATATATATATATATATATATATATATATATATATATATATATATATATATATATATATATATATATATATATATATATATATATATATATATATATATATATATATATATAAAAAGGTATCCAAAAAAACTGCAAGTTCTAGAGCTGATTTTATGTCGATTTAACGTAAATTACCTTAATACAAAAATACTTGCTGAAAGAGCTGGAGCTCTTGGAAGATGGCGCCCTAACATCGGTTTAATTTAAATATCTTCAAAATGATTTCCCTTTAAATGATAGCGTTCTGTACATTTCTTTAGTGGAATATGCCCAATCGTATGGCGTGAATATGATTTTTTAGTTGTACTCATAAGCGGCTTGTTTGGGCGGGGCATAGGACATTGTTATTAATTAGTTTTTTGTTTTTCAAAATTTCGCAATTTTAACATAAAATTTAAAAATTTCGATTTTTCATAAAAGAATGATACTCTTGTCTGAAGTCGCTACGACGCACCGTTTTCGAAATAAATCCATTTGAACTTTTCAGGTGTTAAACATACTTTTATAAAATTAACTAACGAATTCATTTACAATTATGAAAGATGGCTATGGAAAATAAACAAAAGTAATTAATTTTTTGACTTTCAACAAGAGTATCTTTTTTGTGGCAAATTGTTTAAAAAATTCTATTTTTGCCCAAAAAATTAAAAATATCCCCATAAAAAAAGTTTGGGGGCAAAATAAGTGGCACCCCCCCCCCCTTTAGCTACGCTCCTATACAAAATATAAAACATTTGTCAACACTTTCTTTTATGACCTAATCAAAGGTGTTTGTTGTCTAAATTTCATTTAGGTAACTTACACCATTTCAGAGAGAATAAAAAAAAGGATTTTTGGGGCCACTTTTACAGGGCCGTTCTTAAGGAGGCATTTTCGGACACCTGTTTATTAACCAAACTAACGATATTTTTTAATATTCTATTTACCCTAGAAATTAGCGGATCGTTTTTTGAAACACCATATATATATATATATATATATATATATATATATATATATATATATATATATTACAGAGTGGACCAAAAGTCTGTACACGCCCAAGTCCGAATTAAACAAAATTTGGTATAAGCCTATTTTGGGATTCGGAGATTCCAGATTTGACATTTGCAATGTTGCTAAATTTGCGGTTTCTCTGATATTATTAGTCACTTTGGTTTTTTAAATACATCACCCTGTATATCCAGTCATTATTGGAATCTCCTCTTTAATACGAGTTGAACTATATGTAACACTTACGATTTTATGTAATCTAGAAGGTCTTAGATATATAAAACAGTGCAAAATATGTAGATTTGAAAAAAATTAAATGACTAAATATAGAATGCTGTGATTTTGACATTTGTTCGCCATTTACATTATTAATAAAGCTGACAGTAGTTTGATGTGTTTTGAAAAGTTATGCAAAGTAAATTGTTTCTCTAAAATGGTTGTTAATGAAAAAGAACGAATTACTATTCTAATGGAGAGGGTACGGCGACAGAGAAAGATCTTATAGTGAAGTAGCCAACTTCTTCAACGATACTTTCCCAAACCTATCCATAAGGCGACGGTACAAAAAAACTGTAAAACGGTTTGAGGACTCTGGAGGAGTAAAAGATAGACACCGACCCGGTAGACTAAAACAGTTAGAAATGACAAAACTTTAGATATAATGCAGAGTTTCGTTGAAGATCCACATACATCCTTACACAGGGTTGCACAATTACATAATAAAGGACGTTCTTTAGTCTTACGTGTATTACATAAGAATAAGTTTCAACCATACAAACTTCATTTATTGCAAGAATTAAGTGAAGATGATTTCGACCGTAGATTAGAGTTTACTGTGGTAATGATGGATAAAATTGGAAATGGCGGAAATTTCGTTAACAACATGTGTTTTTCAGACAAAGCAACCTTTCACTGTGTGGGAGTGTAAATCGACTTAATTTAAGGTACTGGAGTTACGTAAATCCACACTGTATGAGTCAAAACCATATTCAAAGACCACAAAAATTAAATGTATGGTCAGGTATAGTGGGTACTGAGTTAATTGGGCAGTGGAAGGAAATTGTCGTCCGATAAGTACGAAGTGCTACTCAGAAATGAAATTGTACCTACATTGTGAAACTTGTTTGGAGCCAATTTAAATCAGGTATGATTTCAGCAATATGGAGATCCAGTTCATTTTGGTGTAAATGTCTGGCGTTATTTAGATGAGATATTTCCCGGACGATGGATTGGTAGACGAGGTGGTATTGAATGGCCTCCACGATCACCTGATTTCAATCCTGAAGATTATTTTTATTGCGGATACTTGAAAAATTCACTTTACAAAACTAAACCAGCAAGTCTTTCAGAGCTAAGGCAACGAATTATCGATGAATCTCGATTAATTTCTAGACAATCATGTAGAAATGTGGTAGACGAATTTTACCATCGATTAGGATACTGTCAACTCACAAATGGAGCACATTTTGAACACTTGATTAAGTAATCATTATGTTAAAAACGTTGTAATCTTTTAATTGTTACGTTTTAATGTAGTTGAAAATAGTTTGTATTAAAAAATTTATTGAGACAATTAGGTGTTGCCAGACTTTTATTTTATGTATTTAAGACCTTATAGGTTACATAAAGTCATAAGTATTACATGTGGTTGAATTCGTATTGAAGAGGAGATTCCAATAATGACTGCATATACAGGACTAATAATATCAGAGAAACGCCAAATCTGGCAACATTGAAAATGTTAAATTTGTAATGTCCATATCCCAAATTTTGGTCCGCTATATATATATATGGTATATATATATATATATATATATATATATATATATATATATGTATGTATATATACGGTGTACAGAAAATAGTGGAAAAACCACATGTAGCGATCTTCCTTGGACTGTTTTGAGTAAAAAACTTTTCTGTAATAACAAGTTTGTAACACTCTGACCTCCTCGCCTTACAAGTTCAATTTCATACAACAGTGCCCCGTGCTTTGCAAATAATAATATCAATTACTCTTAAATACGATTCTGTATTCTAATAATTAATATCGTTAATTTAACACACCGATTTGTTTGCCTTTTACTTAGTTACACATGTCTACAACCTGTGTGATTCTGTGTTGCCACATCTACACATTCTTTATGTTGCTCCTGATCGACTCTGAAGCCATGTACTGCATTTTGTCATAGGATTTTTACTAAAATGGTCCAAGGAAGATTGCCATATATATATATATATATATATATATATATAATATATATATATATATATATATAATATATATATAATATATATATATATATATATATATATATATATATATATATATATATATATATATATACATATATATATATATATATATATATTATATATATATATTATATTACTATTTTAATTTTGTATCATTGATAAAGAAAACAATACATATTCGAAAGCTTGGAATAGCATAAAATAGTTTAAAATTAAAATTGACGGAATCCCCAATAATATATACACACTGTGTCCAAGATAATGAGGGCAACTATGGGAATTTCGGAAACGGTAAGATACAGAATTTTGGTTAAATGGGAGAAAAGCTGGGCATTTTGGAGTTTAGTAAAATGGCATTTTTAAATTGACGAAATTCCGAACCGTTCCAAAGTTATACGACAAAAAAATTAATTTTCACGATTTCGTTTTGGACAAGTTGTTACTTTGTGGTTGATGTTAAATAAATAGTAAGAGAACCTTCTACAGATACTTTTTAACGTTCTTTAACATGGCGTGCAGCAAATTGAAATCCGACGTTTCGTTTTCGAGTAACCATCATCAACTTTCTTTTTTTAAATACGGTCCCGATTTTTTTATACATAATATTAGAATCCGTTACTGAGAATCCCGAAATATCAACTCGGCAAATTCAGAATAATGTGGGCATATCCAAATCAACAGCACACCTTATTCTAAAGAAGACAGAATTTCATCGTACAAATACAAAGTTAGACCAGGTGACGCAGAAAGAGATTACTCTGTGAGTGGTAATCAAGAAAATGCCATCAGAACAATAATTTTCCTTTCCACATATTATCGTCTGATGAAAGTACGGTTACCAATAATGGTATATCTAATAGAAAAACGTTCATCATTGGTCTTAAGAAAATCCAAAATTATGCAAAGATTCACCGTTTTCCTTTAACATGTGGGTTGGGATTTTAGGAAGAAGGATAATAGGACCTTTTTTTATAATCAACATTTAGCATCGCAACGTTGCTTAAACACTAGAAACTATTTTGGAAGACGCTGTTCATAATTTGCCCTTAACCGAAGTACGCGATTGTTGGTTTCAGCAGGATGGTGCACCTGCACACAGTTCCGCATGATTAAGGTTTACCCATCAAATGAAAGAATTTTAAGCGCCCATTCTGAAAACCCTGGCCAGCCCGTTCTCCCAATATAAACCCGGTGAATTTTTTTCTTTGGGGATACATAAAAAAATATGTTTATAATTCCAAACTGTAACACCTACAATTTTAAAGAATGCTTTGGATTCTACAGTTACAATATGCTATTTATGTTTGGATAACGAAGAAGGACTTTTAGAGTATTTATTATAATGTTTTGCTTATTATTGATATGCGTTATATTTAAATTTTCTTGTCATCTGTCCATTTATGTGTTGTTGATTGATTGTAATTAATTATAAAATTTGTGTTCCAAATTGAAAAAATTTGTGTCATTTCATTAATTTGGTGAGGAAAGCACACTAAGCAAAAGCCCATTTATGAATAAAATTCAGTTTAAATGTATTTAAAGAAAAACAAAGTAGATGATGGTTACTCGAAAACGAAACGTCGGATACAATTTGCTGCATGCCATGTTAAAGAACCTTCTCCCATTTAATCGAAACTCTATTGCTTACGGTTTGCGAAATTTCCATAGTGGCCCTCCTTATCTTGTGCACAGTACACGCGCACGCACACGCACACGCACACGCACAGGCACACGCACACACGCACACGCACACCACACACACACGCACACGCACACCACACGACACACACGCACACGCACACGACACACGCACACAACACGCACACACACACGCACACAGCACACAGACACACCACACACACGCCCACACACACGCACACGCACACACACACACACGCACACGCACACACAGCACACCAGCACCGCACCACACACGCACACGCACACGCACACGCACACGCACACGCACACGACACACACACGAAAATAATATATATATATATATATATATATATATATATATATATATATATATACAGCATCCGCCATAAAGTTTGGTACATATAGGAACATTCTTAGTTGTTATTTTTAAAAAAACTTTCTTTGGAGATCGTGTGTGCATATCCAATAACCAAAAAATCTATTTTGATACGTCATGCGATCATCGGTTTAGCAAGAATTTTAAAAAAGTGTATTATGATTGTTGAAAAATGGGTTAATTTGATAAGATCCCTATCGAAAAATTTTAATAAAAAATGTTGTTTATTCATCGATGACTCACATGCCGATTTTTAGCAAATCAAGAAATAAACAAAAATTCATATTTTACTCCTACCATTAAAGGAAAGTAAAAAGTAATTATTTTATTTTAAAAATAACTTTAGTTAACTAAACTACATAAGTTCGATATTAAATTAGTCGAATTTTTTGTGAAATAAACACTTAAGAAATATAAATTTAATTAAAAATACCGTCTGGTCGTGTGGCTAACTGTGTACTTTTCTGTGTTCTTTTTTCCTACATTTGTGTACGTCAGAAAATTAATAAATGAACGAATAGTTTACCATAAAAAACGATTTTTTAAAAATTCAACGTGTCACCTTCAGGTAAACCCTGCTCTAGCTGTTTTATTTTGTATACCTTTCACTTTGCCACTTTCATTTTTGCTGTTGACGTCTTCATTCTCCTGGTGGTAATTTTCTTTGATATTGTTTTACAAGTTTCTTACTTAACATTTTTATTTTTTATAGGCGATTGCAACAAGGTCAGAGGTCTGAAAATTAATATTTTTAGTTTTTTCTAATTCTTTGCGAGATAATAAAGCAAAATTATTGCATGGGGACTTTTTTTGTAACTGTTACTCTTTTTTTATGTAAACCAAGCGAAATTATTTTTTGTTAATTTCCAGAAAACTGACCAAAAATTTATATTTTTCAAACGCCCTTGAATCTTTTTGAACATTGACACATAGACGGAAAATCGGATTCTGAACAACTTTAAAACTTTTCGATATTTTGTCAACCCACTTTTTCCATATTTAATGCGAATTGTTTAAATTTTCCGCCATGACAGTGGTCAAGTCACATGTCAATGTAATTTTTTTTGTTATTGGGTATGCTGAATTGATTCATTGCAAACTCTTTGCCGGTAACTGTATAAGGTGGGCTACGCTCAACGGCACGTAGTGTACAGATTATAGGATCGCTTTGTTCGGAAATCAGTTTTGTAGGTATATGTGTATTAATGTAGAGGGGGTTATTTTTTGGTTTTTATAAAATATTTCTGAAACAACTGTATATTTCAAATATATAAAAATACCGACATATAAATCTTAAAATCGTAAATTAAATATGTTCGTTACATTTTTTGATACGACGCGTAATTTGACGGTAAAAATTCCTAAGGTGGAATGTAAGCGTTTGTTCAATTTATTGCAATATCTGAATAATGATTAATTTTATAAATAAATATGTACACTTATTTTTTAAAGATAATTTAATTTTACTGAACTGTTTTTTATAAAATTTCTTAATTCGAAGCAAAATGTTCATTAAAAATTAATTAAACAGATTGAAAATGCTTAAACTGTATTATCCGTATTTTTATAGAAGCGGGCGGCCTTTATTCAAGCTAGCTTTTATTAACTGACGTGAAGGTTTATCTGACATAAATTATTGTTGTTGTTTTTGCAATGTTGCCTATTTTCATTATGAACGTATTGCAATAAAGGTTTCATAATTATTCTAAAAAAATGCATCATTTCATTTCTTATAAGTTCCACTTTACAGTTGGTAAGGTTGTGTGTTGTTCTACATCAAATATTTTAGTATCAGTACTGATTTAATGAAACGTTTCTATGGGTTTTTTAGTGTTTTATTTTTAATTTATTTCTTTTTCAATTCGCTATTAGTCACATAAGTAATACTTTCAACAAGGTGGCTGCTGTCACATAAACAAATTGTTGTTATCCTAGGTTTAATATTCTAAAAGCATTTTTCTATAAAATGAAAAATGATTCTATTGAAGAAAGAGTTGACATGGTATTAAGTATTGGAGAGTGTTTCAATAATTGCTTACTAGCATCCCGGGTTTTCCTGAAAGTTTCCGCATCGTGAGCATAGATGCGTTTGAAAAACTTTTTGCAAGACTTTCGTGAAACAGATATTGTTGCATATACAAAACGAGAGATATGAAAACCTGTTACACAAGGAAACTGCAATAATGTAATAGAGTATCCAAATACTACTACAAGAAAATTTGTAGAACGGACGGACTTAAGATGGATAAGCGTAAGAGGGATCCTTGCAAAACATACATTTTTACTTACCACAATAATATGCATCAATGTTTACTTGGTACTGATTTCCAAAGCATATTAGATTTTTCCTTGTGGTGTCCTGAAAATGTTGGAGCAGAAGCAATTTTTTTAAATTTTGCCATGTTTACGGACAAATCAACTATCCATAGTAATGGATTAGTTAATCGTCATATAACTTCCATTACCACGACACGAAAAATAGACATCCATTTAGAACTATTAACGAACAAAATCAAATTATGTGATTGGTCCGTGTTTTTTTGGTAGTCATTTAAACGTAAGCAAAGTCTTAAGATTTCTAAAAAGGAATTTTTGTAATTTTTTTGAAAACGTACCCGTAAACGTTCAAGTTAGACTCTACCTAGACAAACGATTCTCTAATAAATGGATGGGAAGGGATATCCAAACAGTTGGCCGATGAGATAACATCAATTGATAACTTTTTGTAACGATCCGTTAAAAATTTGGTTTATCTTAATGAACCTTCTACGACCAAGGACAAGCAAGAAAGAATAAAAATGCATTCGAAACAATAAATCTAAGTATATTGGAAAATGTACGACGTTCTTTTAAGTTCTTTTTAAGAATTAAATTATGCATTCAATACGATGGCAATCACATTGAACAGTTATTATAATTTTTGTTTCATGTTATTATTTTTTTTTGTTGATTATAACAAATCTTAATAAAAGATCTAGGGATTACTGTTAAATTAAAGAATATTAATTTAAATCTCTCTTGTTGACAGCAAGTTAATGAAATTAGTAAAGTTGTTCTTTCAAACAAATCTTGTGACATTTTATTATCTGAGTTTAGCCTCTTTCCTTGAAATTTGTCATGTGAAGATTGAAGTATTTTTGTGATCGGTATTCTCTAAAAAATATGTGATGTATCATTTGATTAACAAGATTATAATAGTCTGAATATATAAAAGAAACATGGAAAACATTACACAGGAACATTTCACAAAGCAAACGACGTTTGGAAGACTTAAAAATATTACACCTGCTCAAGTACTTATTTGTTTAGTAAAATACGTACTTATATTTAGTTATTAAATCATGTACTTTTTATTTATCTTTATATAAAACGTAAAACAATTACAGTTATCGTCCTCAGTAAATGTTAATCTCTTTAAGAGTTATTTAAGATATCAAAATAAACTTATGAAATATGAAACTGAAAACGCAAATATAAGCCTGCTATTAATAAAATAATTTGATTTGATTTTTTGGATTAAGCATTTTCTTTTCGTGGAGGGTAACTTGAATTCTGCTCACCCAAACGTCAGATCGTTGCTTCGTAGTTTCAAGGAATATGCAAATGCTGAAAAATATGACACTGTAGCTTTAACTGAAACACGCATCCACCCCTTTGTGAGCGATAATACTATATACATTGATGGTTACTACATAATTCGAAAAGATATAAGTAGTTGAGGCGATGGTGTAGCGTTTTATATAAGGCTATGTATAAAACTATTTTTTCTACATGATGATGATAACTTAAAGCAATTATGGGTTTTTATACAGCTAGGATGTTATAAATAAATACGCCTTCAGCGTTAGTGTAAATCTCCAAATTACAATTTTAACCAACTTATAAATGATTTTGATAAAACTATAACATCCTTTACATTAGATTTTAAAGGTACATTTTGTTTCCGCCATTTTAATATTAATGTCTTAAATATTGGTAATCCTGGTGTCAATGAGTTCTTGAGTTTATTTAAGAGGCTTAAATTAAAATAAATTGTTCGTGAGGCTACCAGGGTGACAGGTCAAACTGCTATCCTTATTGACATAATCCTAGCTTCAAATGAAGAAATGGTGAATGACGTGGGTGGATTTCCGATAGATAACATATCGGATCAAAATTTGCTCTTTTCTACACTTAATCTAAGGACTTGGTGAAATATAAGACATATCGTGATTATAGTCAATTTTTTTATAATTGCTTTAATGACCATTTACGCTTTATATCGTGGAAAAATATTTATGGCTTAAAATGTATTGATGATAGGGTAACTTTTTAAATCAAAACATAGAACAGCGCGTTTTTCAAAACCTCCAGCACCGTGGCTCACAGATAATTTTAAATTATGATGAACCTAAGAGATAGTGCTGTTCAGAAATATAAGAAATCAAAAACCCAGGTCATTGGACAAATTATAAAACTCTAAGAAATCTGGTTACAGCATCACACATTACCGGACAATTTAGCTGATTCTGATAAAATAAATGATTTCTTTGTAAGTAGCATACCGACATTTTCATTTAACGTAGACGATATGATCTTACTATAGTACGCATCTGAAAACCGTGCAATCTGAATTAACCTTTAATACAGTTGACGATGAATGTGTGTTTCTCATTATTAACTCTATAAAAACTAAAGCTATAGGACATGATGGAATTAATATAACGATAATTAATTTTTGTTTGCCATTTTTACTACCTTACATAACACACATTATCAACTGGAAAATTGCTTACGTGATTCCAGTACCAAAATTCCCCAAATAGGTTAATGCCAAATTTTCAAGTCGGGGTTCACGCGAGGAGATAGAAGTCTAATATTACTGATGATATCATACAAATACTGACAAAGGAAAGTTAACTGCCCTTGTTCTGATTCATTTTACAAAAGCGTTTGATACTATAAATCATAAGTTGCCTTAATCAATTTTAAAATGTATCGGTTTAAGCGAGTTTGCACTTCTTTTATTTCAGTGACACTTGGCCAATAGAAAACAAGCCGTTTGTATTTCCGGAAGTATTTCTAAGACAGTCACTATTGAAACCGGTGTACCACAAGATTCTATCTTTGGTCTACTTCTTTACGTGATTTAACAGGTCTATAATTCTGTGCAATTATGTAAGGTACATTTCTATGTAGACGATACACAGATTTACAAATCATTTCATGCTTCATAGGTGTAAATAGCTTATCGACAACTCAATTCAGATAAGATTTTAAGAGCATGTCAATCTAATTTTACAAAAAGCGTATGCTGCTTTCGCGGTTATTATTTATAGTTTCACTGTTCTGAGTTGGAATATAAACTGCTTCTTCAGTAAATAACGTTAGCATCACTCGAAATAAAAAAAATCAAGTTTGTAATCGATCCCAGATAACTCATAATACTCTAGTAACCCAAGTTCAGATTACTACAGACTACCTGCGTGATCTAATACAAAAAACAAAAGTGACGCTATGCAAACGGTAATACGATTAAAGTATTATGCAAATATGTATTCATGTTAGGAGACACGCAGTCACAAACAAAAGAGAAAGGAGAAATCAGTTAGAGAAAGGAAAAGAAAAGGAGAAAGTAGAAGTGAAAGTGAAAGTATCAGCACAACAACCAATAACCAAGGCATCGATCAAGAAAATCAGCATACAAATACCGCCGACCATCAGCAAGGACCTCAGTTCAGTTCGAGTTACCAGGAACAGAACACGGAAACTTGAAAATGGCAGATGCGATTCTGCCGAAACGTCCTCAATGTAACAACTTTAAGAACCGTGGAGGAGAATCTACGCGAGACCGAACCCCAGAGAACACCAACTTCATATCTAGTACTCACGGAAATCTGAAAACCAAACTGTGTGTGTGCGCGCGTGCGTGCGTGCGTGCGTGCGTGGGTGTGTGTATGTGGGTGGGTGTGTGCGTGCGTGCGTGCCGTGCGTGAGTGCGTGAGTGAGTGTGTGCGTGCGTGAGTGCGTACGTGCGTGCATGCGTGCGCGCGTGCGTGCGTGCGTGTGGGTGGGTACGTGCGTGCGTGCCCGCGTGCGTGCGTGTGTGTGTAGTGTTATAAAACGTTGTGTTAATTGACAATACAATAAATAGTAAAATAAGATAATAGAATAGAAAATGTTTTAACAAATTAATGGTAAAAGGATTAATGAAACAGAAAAAAATAAGCATTTGAACCTTGAACTCGAAATTAAAACAGCTAAGTCTAAATCTATCTAATAGATACATTCATAGAATAAATTCATCCATAGTAGCACGTAAAACATTTTCGAGAATTTCCCTTGCACATTTAATTATTTCTTGTTCAAGTTCATCCAGGTTTGCAAAAGGACTATTTTTATACGTTTTATTCTAAGTAGCCCCATAAGAAAGATCCAAGAGTGTCATGCGGGGTGAGCTTGTCGGCCATTTATTGTTCGGAAATCTACCAATCCATCGGTTGTTAAAATTCTGATTAAGCCACTCAGAAACAATTGTAGCACAATGAGCTGGACAGCCATCATACTGATACCATACACTCTTAAATCCAATTGCTGTTCCTCAAAAAATTCTTGTTTTGTAAAAAATTCAAATATCTTATACCATTTAAATTTTGCCTAAAAAATATGGCCCCAGCAACCTCCCGTTGTACATATCACACCAATAAGTCTACAAGAAAAAACTTGTTGAAAATAACAATGAACCCTTTATTTTACTAATAAATAGATTTTTTTGTGAAAAATATTATTTGAATTTTACGCTTTTACAAATAACGTGATTTAAACAAATTGTATTTGTTCAGAACCCGATCCAAATAATTATTGTATGAAATAATACTAATGAATGCCCTAAAAAGTCATTGATCGACGTCTATACCGTTATTTTCCATTCCTCGTATAAATGTTATTTCTTACATAGCATTTCCTGAATTTTTCAATGCATTTGTGCCAACTAGTTAGGCTAGTTTACTTTAATTCAATTTTAAACCGAAAATTGATATAAATTAATATTCCGATAAACGACACCCCCAAATAATATAAATTTTCAACTTCTCGATCCAAACTTCATATCTGGGTATGTCAATCAAAAATAAGCCACTATTTCCTATAACCCTTTTTGATATCCTACAAAATAAGGGCATTTTATTGAGAAATTCCAATTATCGGTCATTTACCACTAATGGATACGCCACTGGTAAAATCTGTCTAGTGCACATTTAGTTTACGTGATGCACCAACTTTCATCTAGAATAAAGTTTTCCGAGAAATCGATATTAACAAAGTTTTTAGCATATCGATCAAACTCTTTGACCACACTGTATATATGTATATATGTATATATATATATATATATATATATATATATATATTTTTAATTTTGAACTTTTGGTGAGCATGACTTTTAATTATGCTTTTTCTGGGCTGGGTATTGTTAAAGATTGTACGGCTCGGAGACTAGATTCTGCCCCCATCTCTAAGCATTATGAATGCATTATTTGTCTCTGCGTTAGCATGACTATTTTCATTCTCTTTAGCGTAGGAAAAGACCAATTACAACAGATAGTATATCTTTGTTTTAATGTCAGTAATTTAGTAAGCCGACTGATCGTGCAAATTTGAGCTTTCTGTTGTAAGACCATTTATATAAAGCATAATATAAAAAATCTATGAAAGATAGTAAATTCATTTCCATTTAAAAGTTTTGAAATATGAGTATGTGAATTGTTTACGTATTTTTAATCCCTTTCTAATTGTGCGTAGAAATTTCAAAGATGTCATAATAATATCTGCTATTGATTAATACACTTGTGAGAATTTATACTCATAGCAGTTTCGTTTTCCATTTATTTACCATACTACAGAAATTCAGGTTTAATTAATTGTATTTCAGAGAAGTGTAGTAGTTAGTTAAAAGCATAACAAAGTTTACTACTTCAAGTGTAACGATTTTCATCTGTAGTACTAGTTCTAATTCTAACACAAGATTGACTCTTACGATAATGATTAGACCTTCCACGGATTTTATCCATAACGAATTGCATATGGTCAAGATCAATGGTGCATGATTATACTTAATTCGGTAACATAAATGTCAATAAGAAATTATATTAGAGAACATAAATCTCAGAGGAATCACAGGGACAGCAGAAATTCCGGCTCCATTTGGAAGAAAAATTGTTTATTATTGATTTCTCAAAAAATTATATTTATTCTAGATTAAATTTTCTACACCTTCTTAAGTCGTTTAATAAGGTGCTTTTATTTTTTAGTTTAGATCAAAGTAGGTATATGGAAACTTGTTCACGCTAACATTGTTATCTAATAAGAAGGTATGACGTACTATTCGGCATATCAAAATATTTCAGATACCAAAATGAATAACCATAAAGTATCCATAAGCCTCACTTATCAGATAATTTACCTTCACTTATATATTCATTTGCGGGATTTATTCAAAAAATAGGTGTATTACATAGATGCATCTAATATTTAGATTATGATATTTTAATTGTACCATAAGAAACTTTATAAAATTTAACAAACCAAAAGTGACTCACTTTAATAATATTTCTCTAATCTGTTGTGCAACGCGTAGGAATGATTTATTATTATACAGTTAAACGAACAATCATCAAAATTACACATAATAAACGACTTCCTAATATTTTCTTCTTCCTACATGGTGTAAACTGTAACACGTTGGACATACGAAATCATGAGAGGAAATAGTACATTTATCGTATAGCGAAACAAATAACACACGGTTGAAAGTAATTTGTCTTTTTCAGGAACGACATGTTATTTTCAGTAACAAAGATTAAACGATTTTTCTTCTAGTACTGTCGCATTTACAGATAATTTTTTTAATATAAATTAATTAACCTTTAAAACTGAAAATCCTTCATATATATATATATATATATATATATATTATATATATTGAATATTAAAATCAAGACTTTTTATACTTGTACAAATCGATTTAAAGTATTGTATTGTATTTTAAGTTAAGGTCTATGAACGCTTCTTATGAGGTTCAAGGTAGTCACACCTATAATTCAATGACTTTTAGTTATTACAAGCAATAATTGTGATATTGAAATGTTTACACATTTCAATTATTTTATGCACCACCTATCACGATGTATTTCATTTAAGTATTCTCAAATATTATTAGAAGAACATTAAATGTATATTCCATGAAATGAAATATAGTCGATCTGCAATCAAACACTGTCCTAAACAACATTTATTGTTAAACAATGGGCGTAAGAGGAACCGAAAATATGTAAGTAAAAGCGATTTGTATACAGATTCACAAATGATTTATATTACAAAAATATTAAAATCAAGCAATAAAATGCTTGCTAGACAGCACATTTTAAAGATATGTTCACAAATACAGGGTAGCCCATAACTCCATGACAACACGTACTTATATATTTTTTAATGGAACACCCTATGTATTATTCCAGATTTAAATTATACTGAGTGCTTTAAAAAATACGACAATTTATTTGTCGGAATGGACATTTGTTGATCACTCTCTACTTTTCAAGAACAAACGAAATTAATTATTATTTGTAGTACCTAGGATATTTTATGTATATCGTCTATTTTATTTGTATACCAATGGCTACACGGAATATCGGAAGTCGTATGCAGTATGATACAAAACGAGGATTGTAGATTTCTCGAATCTTTCAAATGGAACGCCCTATATTTTTCATCGGCATGGGATAGCTTATTTACTAGTCTGTCAATTTTATTAAGCATTCCTTATACCCGAACCTACTATTTTTTTAATTAAATTCGTCTTTATCCGAAACTACCCGTTATTAATCAAAACTAGGCGCAAAAGCTACATCTTTTAAAGGGAACGCCTGTATATTTTATTCCTATTTGGTGCGAAATAAAGTACGCAACAACTTTTATATTTGTAATTATACTGATATGTTTCAGAGATATTCATCAAAAGCTGTTATTAGACGTATATTGCTAATATTAGTAAAATCATTTACATCAATTTTAATACAAAAATGATTTTTTATAATCGGACTAGTATCTTTTTTTTTAATACGCTCTTCTACTGCGTTAAAATACGTTAGACATGAAGCATAAACTAAGGTGGGTAAAAAAACTGCCGTTATCATACTTTCTTGGGAAAAGTAAGATAAGATATCTAATAGCTGGCCATGCAAAAAATATGTGGTAACTGTCAAATAAATAAACATTAACGTTTCAATTTACGTATCACTATAAGTTTTGTACATTGTTAGTTATGTGTTGCTAAATATTATTATTTATTTGAGTTACAATTATTTTTCAAGCGGCAATTATTCATTTAAGTGGTTTTGGCTGATAAAAGTGCTTCTTGTGATGGAGTACCAGAAAGATGAGCTCGTGGATATGACATTTATACTAGGGGAATACCCAAGAAATTCTATTCTTGAAAATCGCGTTTATGCAGAGCGTTATCCCTAACGAAGACACCAACCGAGCTGGTAGAGTAGTGGTGACACGACCTGCTTATCATTCGGGAGGTAATGGATTCGATTCCGTTACCGTCTACCGTGTGTGATGTTTTTTCAGGGGGTTTCCTCATACAAATGGCATGGTCACTGCGTATATGCACACCATGTGCGGCTACTTAAGCGAATGCTGGGGTAGTATTTCCTCCTCAGAATCCTCCGTTCCTTCCGGTCCTATCCTGACCATACCCATTCTTGCATATATACGTAATGTGTGTATGTTAAGAATGCATGATTGTGGCTGAATGAGCTTGGAAAGCTCAAACAGCCCGTCCTCCCCCTTGAGGATGTAATGAAATACGTGACCTTTCCTTTCCTTTTTACGACGACACCCATACAAGCGAAGTCTAGAAAATTTATTACAAAGATTGATACAAACGGGACATGCGGACTACAAATAACCAGTTAAGAGCTGACCGGTTCGAAGTGAAGAAAGTAAATTGCCTGTGATGTACCTATTACTGAAAATCCTTCAGATAATCAAAAAGTAATTAGTTCTGCTGTAGGTTTAACTGTTTTGCATGAACAGCAACTATACCCGTACCATTACTCATCAGTCCAAAGTTTGTTGTCAAATGATTTTTTGACAACAGCCAATTTTTCTAACTGGGTTTTAAGCCACCATCGACGTAATCAATCTTTTATAAACAATATTTTTTTGTTTACGGATGAGGCAACATTTACCAGAAGAGGGGTATTTAATATCAGAAATTGCCATAACTGGTCTGACGAAAACCCAAACTCCACAAGGTAGCGCCATTTTCAACCCGAATTTAAAATTAATATTTGGTTTGGTATAGTGAACGATTCTCTTATGGGTCTTTTTGAACTCCCAGCTAAACCGAATGGCCGCGAGTATCTAAGCTTCCTTCAGTATAACCTTGTTTAACCTGCTGGAGAAAGTTCCTTTAAACGTTCGTCAAGAGATGTGCCCATTATCCTCTCGCGGTGCAAATTCACCTAAATAATGTATTCCCGCATCGTTGGATTGGAAGAGGAAGTGAACATCGTTGGCCTCCACGAAGTCCTGATTGAAATCCAGTGGGCTTTTTCTTCGGGGGGCACATAAAAACTTGAGTGTATTCTGCTGCTGTGATTAATACAAGACCTGAACTATATAAACAAAAATTGCTGCAGTTGCAAATGCAATTAGAAATTACAGTAAGAACAAATTTTTTTAGTAGTTTGTGAATATGCAAATGAAATATGTACATTCTGCTGAGTGTGTAGAAAATTTTTATTTTTTTAAGAAAAAACCATTAAAGCTAGACGTTTTTAACTAAAACATTGTTAATGCACTTTTTCACAAGGAATCTAATTTCCATGGCACACTAGATGCAAAACATACAACATCCAACTTTGTCTTTTCTTATGAGCGCCATTTTGGATTTTTTCATTTTTATATGAAGTTTTTTTTCTGAATGTAATGATGTACCACACATAACAGTTCTTCCTTAAAGATAACAACGTTCGATTGTTTTAACGAAAACTTTTACAGTTCCACCATTAGACACAACAAAACAGTTTCCAAAGAAAATAATAATTATTATTAAAAGAAGAGAAACGTGCAAAAAGCTACACGTTGACGACTGTCTACTGGATGAAGAACTGGCGAAACATGTGTAAGGTCGATTTATATTTTTGAGTGATCTCCAAACAATTTGGTGTGATAAGTCTAGTTAATCTGAAACTTTCCTCGTTGAGACAGAAGGATTGTCTTGTATCTAATGAAAAAATGTATACTTAGTATTCAGGCGTTCGGTATAAAAACCATGTGAATTTTCACCTCTTGTATGGTTTCCTGTTCATGTTCATTGGGTCTACCGCCATAATTTTGTCTAGGTTTATTAAACGAACCATGTCCACCCAAATTTCTATCCATAAAGTGAAAAAACCTTAAACTCGGTTGTTGTAACTTTGGATAACGCTGCAAATAAGTTTCGATGCGAAGCATAATAAATTCGCAGCATATCTCTTTTTTCTTCATTGGAAAAAGGCTATGATCTCATAACTACTAGATCGAGTATTCTCGTATGCACGCGCACTGGAAGGAGGCGCATGTTAGTAAAGAACAACATCAAACTTGTAGAAAAAACGCGTTATTCCCTATCCCTTTAAATGGGATACATACAATAATCCAGTTTATTAACAATATTTTATTTAAAAAAATAATAAACTGGTTAACAAAAATGGTAATCAATGTACATATCTTAAATTTAACAAATATTTAAAATATAAAATAGATATTATTGTAAATTTCTGAATGATCTCTACTAAAATGTCAGCAAAAGCATTTAAATGTTTGTTATATTTGTACAATCTTAATACAATAGTCACAAACATTAGGCAAGTACCTAATTAACATTAATTCTGAGAATTATTAATTGCTATGTTTATGATGAACAAAATGCTTAATTGTTGTCAAAACCATAGGAAAGTACTGAACGTAATGTCAACATCATAAAAATCGCCTCGTGACCAAAAACTTTTTGAAATTGATGGGTAAAGCTTTCGACGGTCGTAAGTATACTTCACATATTCAAGTTCTTATAGTACATATGCTATACTTATTATTGGCCTTTGAACGTAATTAATTTTGAATATTTATGGCGGATTCGTTGTTTTGCGTCAGCAAGAGATTTGTTTTTGTGATGGATTCTAATGGTAAAATATGTATTTAGAATTAAATAACCTAATTGAAAAGATGATTATTTAAGGGATCCTGGTCAACAATATGAGGCTGCGTTACAAAAATAATAATATTTAGAAGATTTAATTGCCTTAGTGTTAGTAAAATCAATTTTCCAAAATTTATAATAATAGAATTGTCCACACTTCTGAATACATTTTCAGGAGCTTCGCAAATAATTATTACATCCCTAGGCGGTTTACAAAGGTCACCTATATTTTTTCGATTCAGTACATCTGAGGATGTTTGATTGGTAAATGATTGAAGCGCGGTGCGCAATTGATATTTTTCAAAACCTTTCGAGATACAAATCCAGCAATATATATTACTATGCCATCTATATATTTATTAAAAGTCGAAAAATTATAGTCGGCAATGTTATACAAAGTTTCATGTTCAAGTTTTTCGTCATCACAATCATCATTTTCAATCATTAAAGAATGAAGGATGTTGTTTTTTCTTTTATAACTAGTAGCAGAGAATGAACTTTTAATTTCAGCGTGTACCAATAACCTCTCGTAAGCACTTTCAAGATGGCCAGCACTAGGGTTGTTACTGAACCCTCCACGAGATTGAATCGCGCAGAAAAACGTTTCAATATGATCCTCGGATACTTTGTATGTTAAAAGATAATCAAAACCTGCGGTCGTTGAAATATGGTCTTTAAATATAACCTCAGTGCTTTTCATTCAGATAAGAAGTAAAAAAAAAACATTTTCTATCTGCGTCCAAGAAAAGTAAATAAGTTATTAAATAAAAGAAAATGGTAAATTTTTTTAAATGGGAATGTCCAATTTTTTTAACAAATTTGAATTTATATTCCATTCTAATTCATGTTTATTCAGAGTTCCCTATACCTAAGTTTTATTATTTGTGGAATAATTCACTTTTTTGAAAGATACACAGGTTTGGCAAAAGATGAATTACTATGTAACCTGTAAATCGAATCTAATAAAATTTGGAGTACAAACAACCAACATAATGGGATAAGAGCTATTGTAACGTGCTAATTCTTGTCTGTCGTTACCTTAATTTAAGTTTCGAAATTTGCATTATTATTGATAAGTATATTTACATTACATTAGTATCTTTAAGCATTTCTTTGTTCGTTCAATAATAAAAATTTTTATATCTCAGTATTTTCTCTTCAGTCTACATAATTACGAACGTCCCTGTGTATATTTTAGATATCAATTTTAGTTCTATGCGCAACACGAATTGAACACACTTCCGCATTTCCGTTTATCATGCCGTGCGGTTTAGACGTTATTTTTTTTAAGTTTTGCTTCCCTTTTATAAGGTATGTAAACGCGTCTGATTACATTTTCTATATATTATATTTAATAGGGAACAAAGGTAGGAAGAAGAGTAGGAATAAGGAAGAAACAAAGGTAGGAACAAGGAAACCGCTTATTTTAAGAAAAATCTTTTATTTTGGTAATGTTACGTATCGTTGAACGGTGTGGTATGACGTCACGAACAGTACTTTGTTAAAATGGCGAGATAATGCAATGTCATCTTTATGAACATAAATGGAGAAACCTTCGTTTGGCATAAATCACATATGCTGTTATACATACTCTGCGTTCGTCGTTATATCAACAGCTTTCGTCGTTCGAATCTGCGTTAGTTGTTTATAACTTTCCATTATTGTAGGGTCAACATTTTGTGCCAAATATCTAATGTTACCATATGCTACCGTTCGTCTATTTTTATGTTAAAGATAGATCAAAGTTATAGTGCCTTCCCATACGTTTATGTTTCATTTATTTGTACGTTAATTACAAATGGAAATTACCTTTACATTATCGTATATTTGTCTTCGAATTGGAAATGAAAGTTCTCAAGCTACAGTTCGATTAAGACAAGATTAAAATATTTATTTTGTACAAGTAAGTACTTATCCTTTTAGTGCAGTTTAACTAAATAACAAATCAGTTAGTGTTATTTTGATACGGTTAAAAAAAGGAACAGCTGAGTCCTGCTCCTGAGATAAAAATATTTGAGTTCATAACCTATCACAACTGTAATTTGTTGACATAGGTGAATACACGTTTCATTATTGAATACATGTTGAATAGATTGCATTTTGAATTATAAGTAAACATAGATGGTAAGCTTATGTACTGCAGTGTTTAATTTAGTAATTTTAAGATCGTAAGGCTGTACGAGAAGTATCGTTTTAGTTATTTTATGCTGATATTTTTGCTTTATTAAATATACATATAAATACAGTTGTTTAGTGCTTATTCAGATTACCTATTGTGCTTTGAGATACAACCTTTCTCAATTTTTGTTGTATTTTAATTATTAAACCTAGAAATTGAGTGGTGCCCAATAAAACAAATGCTACTACTGATTAAATCTATGGAAAAATCTCTGCCTCCCTCACACCTGATAAATGAGTTCTCAATTTCAGTAAGTTTTATAAGTCTGTACCTCACTGAGCTAGACCGTGGTGCAATTTCCCTTTGTAATATAACAACTACAACACCAAATAATTTTTTATTTGTTATACTATAACAAAAACAAATTTTGAATATTATACAGGGTGTGAGATATTTAAGGCTCAATTTTACCTAACTTCTTCAAACTTAAAAAAAACGTGCTTTACTTAAATGCATCGCCCTGTATTTTCTTCAGCTAAACAATTATTTAATTGTATTTCAATCGATATCAGGTTTCCTTATACCTAAACCTAATACTTTCGAAGTTGTTTAAATTTTAAAAGTGTTTTTGTTAAAGATTGTTTCTATTCATATTTTAAAATCAAGATAGTCGATATCAGGCATGAGAGTTGATCCCATTCTAGAGAGGGTTGGCTGCTACTACAACCAATTGCACAACAAGAAGACGGGGTATATCTAAATCACCACATTTTTGTCAAAAAAACAAACTATTTTATGAAATCAACAGCTTTTTGAATGGCTTTTTAACACGAATCTCCATATAAACAAACATGTGTGTACCCCCCAGAAACCACATTGGATTGTAATTAGTATATATTTTACAAACATTATAAACACTTTTAGTATTTGTGATATATACCGAGATTTTTCACAGTGAACGAAATGGATTTCGTAATTTTCTTATTAGCAATTAATTATTAATTCATCCTAATTGTGCTAATAAAAGCTTTATAAGTAATTTAGCGTAATTAGTATAAAAATACCTATTTTGATCTAAAACTACAAAAGCGAAACACCAATACAAAAATATTATAGTAAATGTTTCACATGACCTCCGTTTTCTGGCATGCATAGCCTGATTCTCTCTTCAAATGATCTTCTGACATTCTGCAGTATGTTTGGTGTGATCGATCTGAACGCATTTGTAATGCTCATCTTCATACCATCTGGAATGGTAGGAGAACTTTTGCACACAACATTCTTAACAAATCCCCATAAAAAGAAATTAATGGTGGTCAAATTCTGGATCTAGCTGGTCAGTTACATTTGTTTGGTAACTTTATATAAAGAAAATTTATGAGTGTGTATTGAAAATGGCAAGGAGCACCGTCTCATTGAAGCAACATTTTTCTTATAATATTTAGAGGGGTGTTCTCAAACAGAATACAAAAGTCTCTTTCCAAAAACCTTAAAAATTTATACCATTCAGGTGTCTATAAAAAAATAAGGCCCTATAATGTAATCACCAACTGTTCCACCATACACATTAAAACTCCACCAATTCTGATGGTCAACTGGTTAAGTGACTGTTTCCTGTATCATAATGATGGAAGTTACGTCGATTTACTAAACCATTATTATGAAAAGTAGATCTGTCTGTGAACAAAATGTAGTTGAAAAAATCTTCTACCTCTCCAGCTCGCTCCATGTGCAAAAATCAATGCGTCGTTGAAAATCGGTACCGAGTAATGTTGATGAAGCACGATATGGAATGGGTAAAACTTGTAATTTATAAGAATCCGTCTTACACTGGTACACTTAATGCCTGTCTCATTAGCAATTCTTCGTGAGCTTGTATGACAATTTTAGAATACTGAACCTAAGGTACGGAACTCACCTCTTCATTACCAATTGCAGGTTTTGCTTTATTATATTTCAGATTAGCAATATTTCCTTTAGCACGAAACCTCTGCAACAGCCTTTCGAACACCATTTTATCCGTATGTTTTCGTTCAGGATACTCTTGTGCGTACACCCTTGAAGCAAGAAAACAATTTTCATGACACTCTCCTAGCGTGAAAATCGTATCAACCCTCACTGGAACGGAATAAACATTCATTTTAACTTAATTAAATTAATAATTAGCTTTTATTTTGTTTATGTATTGTTACAGTGTTCTTAACAATTCACTTGTATACGAAGATACGTGAAATGTCTTTGTTGATTGAAATTGCCACTTCAGCTTTAACGTGTTTGTTTGAGATAGAAGGTGGATTACCATTATGAGTAGACTAAGATGACCTACAATGAAGAGTGCTATTGTCAGTAAAGTAATGGATCAGGATAGTCGTTGAAGAAACAAGATCATTTATGTATAGCAGAAGAAGTGTAGGCGCTATAATTGATCCCTGTGGTACGCCTGCTTTAATACCAACACCTGTTCGTCTTTTACCAAGGAAACTAGAAACCCACTTGATGAGCACATGGTTTAATCCAAACGATGTGAGTTTGGCAAGTAAACACTTATGCCAAACTTGGTCAAACGCTTTTGATATATCTAAAGCGACTAAAACTGTTTCACTGGATTGTTGTAAATATTATTGTTCCAAACTTGGGTCACATATGAAAAAGGTCACATGTTGAACGATTTTGCCTGAAACCATATTGGCGGTCACTGAAGGGTTTGATAGTTAGAAGGAAACAGAGCATTTGCTATTGATGGCTTTTTCCCTGATTTTAAACAAAATGGAAGTGATGGCAATTTGTTAGTAGCTCGAGGGATCGGTCTTAATGCCTTTTTTGTGAATAGGTTAAACATTCGATAACTTCCATGATGAAGGAAATTCCTCGGAAAGCATAGAGATCGAATAGAGCTTAGATAGGACTGGTACTAGTTCAAGAGAACATTTCTTTAAGACAATAGCTGGGATACCGTCTGGGCCATTAGCCTTATTGAGATCAAGCCTACTGATAATCAATTCTAGAAGCTTGTACCGAAAATGAATTGGTTTCATAGAGTATGAAGAAGAGTTGACTAGGAGCACATCTGTTCCACAATCATTGAGACACGGATTTGATGCAAATAAGTCCACAAAAAGATTGCCTTTGTCTACAGAATCAGCAACTACAGATCCGTCAAAAAATGCCATGGGGCAAATGAAGATGTACCAAAGTTTTTAATGATGGCTTTAGCTAAAGACCAAATTTTACGGCTGCCGAGAAGAGATGCAGCTAGTTCATTGCATTTTCGTTGTTTAAACATTTTAGCTTCAGTGGTAACATTTTTGCAGGTATTTCTAGTACCGACGTAGTCTGACTGACTCGACCGTTTTGTTAGATTTCCATTTAATATAAGGTTTATTTTTCAAAGCTATTGCATCAGCACAAGTCATATTGAACCAGGGTTCGGAACCAGAATGACCTGTACGATTTTGTTTTTTGTATGTATAACTTCAATGCCTATGAGGATGACTTCAGATACTGAAAGAGCAATGTCCGAAGAAGAAGACCACTTAAAACAATATTCACGCCATGGAAAGGTTGCAAAGAAGTCCCGTAAATCATTCCATTTAACTAACTTAAAACGCCACAAGCTTTTATCATTGTAAACAACAAAGGAATTAGGGACAGTAGAAGTTATTTCTATTAGACAGTGGTCAGATACACCTAGAGGGGAAAGAAATGATGTTTTATAAACAAGTGGGTTTAATGTAAGAAAGAGATTTAGAAGATGTGGAGTATGGTTAGGATTATCAGGGATTCTTCTGAGTTCAGAAATCATTTGTGTGAAATAGCAAATGTCTCTGCACTATCACCAGCAGGATTAGTAGTAGATGAAAATTGAAGCCAATTAGAGTTAAGAACATTGGAATCTCCCAGAATTGAGATGTCGTAAGATCAAAGCAGTCTTGAAAGTTACTGTCATTAGAAGACCTATAAATGCAATTGTAAAGTTTCACAAATTTAGGATCAGTCGAATTTTAGGAAATCCTCTTGCAAGAGATGTTATCCTTGAGATAGGCACACACTCCTCCTTCGTTTCGAAAGTTAGAGTGAAGATTCTATTGGTGAAATTGCAAGCCGGGTGAATCAAAGCTTTCAGAGGAGACTTATGTTTCAGATAGAAACAAAATGTCAGGTTGTAATTGTTCAAGATGTTGGTGAACAGCATTAAGATTAGTGAGTACAGTGAATAAAGTGAGTACTTTCGATGACTGAGGTCGCTTGGGCTCTGCCTTTCCGCACATCCGAAAGGGGCAGGATTTTACGTCATGTATTTCTTACCCTGGAAACCACAGCCAATATTATTTGTAACTTTTAATTTTGGACTTTCAATCCGATAGGAAGACAGTGAAGGCGAGAGTAAGAATAGGGTAAGAATAGATTAAGGATAAGGAAAACGGTGACCGACAGCCCTTACCGAGCTCAGAAAATCGGAGGGCCAATATTAAGGAACCCATGGTAAGCAATGTTACTAAATCTAATATCAAATTAGGTCAGTGGAATAACAATCCAAACTAACAAATTAAGATATATCTCTAAACTCTTTACAAACCAAACAAAAACGAATCATTAGTAATGATATTAATTTAAATGTAAACAAGAATGTACTAGTACCCAATTTACGCGGTAAAGATAATGCATCTAAGAACGACGATTTTAACATGGATGCTCACACAAAAAGCTATCTGGTGTGAAACACCTCCATCCAACCCACAAAGTATGAGTTAAAAGAAATGAAAAAAACATTTATAATTGTACAACCTCCTTTGTAATACGTACATAAGAAAAATACGCAATGCTGTAAAACAACAATAATACTTCGTCAGACATAGCTTAAACCTTCATGTCAGAGGTTAATCGACATATAAGTGCTAACTTGAAAAGAAAGTCCAAAATCAACCGGTTCTAGGAATATGACGATATACACTTTAAGCATTTTAAATATTATTTAATTAATTTTAAAGCTTATTTAGTTTTGTATTAAGAAACTTTACAGAAAAAGCTATGTAAAATTGAATTACCTTTAAAAAATGTTTTTACACATTTTCTTATAAAATTGATCAGTATGTAGATACTGAAAAAATACCGAACGCTTAAATTCCACATTATGAATTTTGTTGCCGCCCAATTTCGCGTCATATAAAAAAATTAAGAAAATAATAAATTTACAGTGTTAAAATCCGCTATAAATGCTGCTAAGAATGCGCACCCAATAAACTCCCTTTATGCGCTCGATTTCCATAAAAATCTAATCCAGGAGAATACTAAATACTAAATTTTAAATCCGTAGGTCATTTAGTTTTGAAGTTATATAACATACATCCACAGATACATCCAGACGCAGTAGTAGACAGAGGCGCAGACGGACACAGACGGACTCAGAGGGATGCACACGCACGCAAATGGACGCAGGAGAACGCAGACGAAAGCAGACCGCGCAGACTGGTGCAGCCGGACGCAGGCGGGCCCAGGCGGCGCAGACCTACGCAGGCGGGTGCAGAAGGATGCAGATGGGCGCAGACGAGCACAGATGACCGTAGATGGACACAGACGGAAACATACGGACATGGGAGCAGATGAAGGCGCAGACGCATGCGCAGGTACAAGCAGGCACAGACAAACATAGGCAGAAGCACAGACACGTAGGCACAGGCAGACGCAGATACAGCCACAGGCACACAGGAACAGGCACGGACTCTGACACAGTCGCAGACAGAGACGCAGACATTCACAGATCCCGGAATAATCATTTAAATTGATACCTTAGATGATTAATCTTTCGAAGCAGACATGCCTATTAAAGGAACCTCTTAAAAAGCAGACACGCTTATTTAAAAAGAACGCTTTAAACCTATTTTCTTTTGTTTGTTCTCGATCTGCATCGAAAATGTACTGCAATCTTTCCTCAACCACAAAAGAGCATTAAATTAGAAGCATATGTTATTAGTAGAAAAAAGTGAATTTGCTATTTTATTTTTGAATCTGAAGCCATATTAATATCTAAAAATTATAATATTTTTTTAAATAAGAATGATATTGCAAATAAACGTCGAGATATATTCTTAAGTATTTTGTTTACAGTCAATCAAGTAAAGTATAGTTAGTGTGGAAATGTTTTAAACTATCTAATGTGCAATATAACATTTAAATTACGTATACGAGGTAATTTAGTAAGTTAATTCGGTTTTTTTAATCTGAATGTTTTAAATTTATTTAAATAGATGGTATGATAAACAATGGATTAAGTACAATAACCTTACTTATACGGTACACATAAGTAAATTGGTTCGTAATAAGGTAATCAGAGTAAAATGACATAATGATGTAACTGGGTTTATACTATACTCGTTATCATCCTACTCTTCAGTAATTGTATAAAGTTTATTACATAAAAGTAACCAGTCTTTTTAAGTATATAAAAATACGGAAATATGTAGGGTTAACCTATATTCATTGATAAAATGATAATCTAGTAAACTAAAATTATAATACTCCTTAAAGAGTTTAACAAATTTATATGTTTAACTGCAATTGTGTAAATCTAAAATTTATTACTTCTTAGTAAATACTTACATAAAGAGATATTCCATTGAATGGGATTAGAACTCATGACCATTTCTTTGCTAGAGAAGGGCTCTACCAACTGAGTTATCAGGAATTTGAATTCTATTCTATAGAAACCCTTTATATGTGTATTATTTTTAATAGAATATAGTATTAAGCTGAATAGTTACAGCTACTATGTAAGTTTTACCATGTGGCCCGCATTTCGTTAAGGCTACATAAACGATAAACACATATTTTACTATCATAATTGCTATTCAAGGAAAAATCTTTTTATACATGTATTTAAAAAAAAGATTTTAAATTTATACAACTACAATGTAGAATGCAAATTTTTTAAACTTCTCAAGGATAACTATTTAATATCGCATATAGCAGTTATACGGTAGGCAGAAGGCCACAGTAAAATTGATGGTAGAAATGGCATCTATCCAGTGCGGTAGTTTTCCACGGTTTTCTTCCTGATTTCGATACATTTATCAAATTTATCTTAAAATTTATCAAATGTGACCATCTACATTAACCGTTCTCCTTTCTACCTTACAATCTACATGTACATGTATAGGTATAGAAGATTAGGCAATCAATTTTTCTTTCACTAACGTTGAATCGACTTATTAGCTTAATTTACGTTTGGAAAAGTTTCGCTAAGATGCGTTTGCGTTGTATTAAGTTTTATATCAGGAAAAATTAGAAATGGGCCGACCAACTCAATGGGATGTACATGGGTCGTAGTATACGTTCATATATCTCCTATACTCCGTTATCAATCCTATATCATCAATACTATATCATATATCATCTATCATCTCTGCCCTGTAACTTTTATCCTCTATTATCCATTCCATATCATCTATGTTTTATCATTCAACATCAATGCTCTAATGCTTTATCATCTATCTTCTCTATCATTAATTATCTATCATCTATATTCTATCATGTCATCCATCATCTATACTCTATGATCTGTTATATAAACTGCTCCACATAAGTTAAGGATATATCTGAAAATCTGCACATTTTTTTAATTTTCAAATTTTTGTCATGTTTGATACTTTATTATAGTTGCTAGTTATCATACCTATGCCATACGGATAGATGTAGCATTATATTGCAAGTAAAGGGCTGTGCCAAGTTCTTCTCTTTCTAACCCGTTCTAACGAATCAATTGTTTGTTTGGTTTACTTGTCAATTTATTGACTTATTGTGCAAATTTGGTATCAAAATTTTGTGCGTTGCTAACTCCTAATGCCTAGACGTAAATTAACATCTGACGAAGCAAATAGAGCAATTGGTTTGCTACAGGGTGGTCAACGACAAAGTGACGTAGCAACTTTTTTTCAAGTTAGCCAAAGTGCCATTTCTAGACTTTTTAAACGTTTTCAGGAAACTGGATCTGTTGAAAAAAGACCTAAAATTGGGCGCCCATCAATAACTACCCCTGCTGAAGACCGATATCTCACCGTTTCTGCACGCTGAGTCCCTTTGAGCACATGTTGAATGTTGAGTAGGAGGCTCGCAGAAGCCACAGGAACATTAATATCAGCTGAAACTGTCAGAAGACGTTTATGGGATGTCAATTTACGTTCTAGACGACTTTTTAGAGGTGTACCATTGACTCGCGAACATGGGCAAGAGAGCGTGTCAATTGGACAGAAGAGTGGAAGTTTGTACTGTTCACTGATGAATCGAGATATGGTCGTTTTTCGGATAGTCGTCGAACGCGTGTCAGGGCACAACCTTTAGTGCCAAGACATCGGCGATCAGTATAAGAAGTTCGCCCTTTCAGAGGAGGCACTGTTTGTGTATGGAGGTATTTGTTATGATGGTCGTACCGACTTGCTGGTTATTCTGGGAAACATGAATTCAAAAGTATACTTGAATCAGATGATCAACAACATTGTGCCAGAGTTTCATGCTGCTGTGGGTCCTGGTTTCCTTTTTTTGGACGATAACGCTCGTCCACACCGATCTATGGCAGTTATGGGTGCAATTGAAACCAATGGAGTTCTTCATTTAGCTTTACCTGCTCTATCGCCTGCTGCTGCTTGGGAGAAGTTGCAGAGAGCTTTGGATCATCATGATCCCTAACCACAAACAATGGAACAATTGAGAAATTTGCTTCCATAACTCTGGCAACAGATTCCGCAAAAAAACTTTAATAATCTCATAACCAGTATGCAAAGACGTTGCCAAGCTGTCATTGAAGCCCACTTAGGACATACTCGTTATTGCTGAAAGCGAAATTTGTGTTCATTTTCTTTGTTTTTTGATTAATTTGAAATTTAGTTATGTCACTTTCACCTAATTTTCATTTTTTCTTGTCTTTTTGTTTAAAAAAATTTTTTTTTTAGTTTGGAAACTTTTTTATAACAAAAAACAAGCATTTGAAAACTAAAATTTTCCATAATATCCCTAACTTATGTGGAGTAGTATATATATATATATATATATATATATATATATATATATATATATATATATACAAAATCTCTATCATCTATGCTGTATCATATATCTTCTATCCTTTATTAGCAATTATCTATCAACTATGTTCTATCATCAGTCCTCCAAGCATCTATGCCCTATACCTTTTCATATTTCTTCTATCCTCTATCGTAGACTGTCTAGTGTCTATGTTCCGTCATTATCATCCAACCTCTGTCGAAAGGATCTTAGATTTATAATCAAGGTTGAATTTACAAAGCGGTTATTGAAAATGGACAAATTCCTGGGGTCAAATAAACAAGTTCACTTCCATTTAATTAAATTAAATGCTGCTCTATAAATAAAAATGTAATTAGGATTCGTAATTGCACGTTCACCTTATATAACTCGTATCTCTTTATGTAAGTACGCGGTTTTTATAAACTCAATGCAATTACTGGAGGTTTTTTTGTCACTCAAAGAACGTAAACATCATAATTGTATTTTGAAGGTCTGTTTACCTTTTATGTAATGCCCTAATTAGTGCTTTTCCAAAAACACATTAGAAGTTTATGAATACTGAAAGGGTGTTGTTGTGGTTACATGGTTGGGGAAATCCAGAAAATAATTACTTTATATTAATGATTTGAGGAAAACCGTTGCGTACTCTATATTGTCCATTTATAAACAAAACGCTGAAAAGTGAATGTGCCATGACACTTATATATATATATATATATATATATATATATATATATATATATATATATATATATATATATATATATATATATATATATATATATATATATATATATATATATATATATATATATATATAAACAACAAACCACAGTTATGCAGTCTCGTGTCAACCTATCAAGGAGTTCTTTCAATACGAATATCAACAACACTGGTAAGCAACCGTTTTTGATTGTAACCCTTACCTTTTATTTTATTTTCTTTATTTAATTACTTGTACAGATTTTTAATGTTATGTTATAATTACAGATATGGATTTATCTATTCTAAATGCATCAACATGTCTTAAACCATTTAAAAACATTAAGGATTTAGAGACAGGGGTATAATATAAGATATTCAATCTGGACATCATCCTTTATACGATCAGACCCTCTTACAGAAATCTACAATTGACCTTTTACAAAATACACCGCTAGATGACGGCACCAACAAGGAGGCCACTGCAGTGGGACTGAGACTCTGTACCCACTGTAAGAATCCTAACGATGTCTTATGAAATAGTATGCGGACCCCATTATTAGAATACTATTTCAAATCCCAGTTATAACAGTTAAATCTATTTTAAAATATATTACTAGATGGAACCACAATCAACCTCTATTACAGAAATCGTTCATTAACTTTAAAAATATGCCACTAGATGGCGTCACAAACAACCAAACAAAACCAACCAATCAGAATGCAGAGCCTTAGGACTCCAATCAATATCCATCAAAACAAAAATACCCGACAACACAAAACAGTCCGACAAATCAAAACTTGCCGACAAAAAAATGGCCGCCACTAATCAGAAAGAAGGGGTCTAGCCTACCCTCATCATGTAAAGGGCGACTGCGGTTGCCTACCTCCAGGGACTGGACTACCAAAAGGCTCTTAATACTGCCAATAGGACCCTAATTACGCGGGAAAGGTAACTAAGGACCATAAATAGGGATCAAGGGGTTGAAAATGGCGCCGGAAAAGAAGCCGACAAAAAGGGCGGGAAATGGGCAAGGCCAGGTGGTGAAAGTGGGCGTTACCTATGACGTTTAAAAAAAGTGGAATTCGGACTGCATCGGAGCTTGCTCCCCCATTCTACTTCCGTGCCTTAGATTTAAATATAGCAAATATATTTTGTTTACGTTATAATGATGAAAAATTATAAGATTTAATAATGCAGAAATTGTGATAATTATAAAAGATACACTTGTCTTTGATTGTAGCAGTTCAGATTTTTATAGAGAATCCATTTGTTTGAAATTAGAGCATTGATATTAATGTTTTGAATTTCATTGAGTAAAATTCTAGTAGTTTGATCAAATAAAAGATCGCTTTTGAAATGAACCTATATTAGAGCGTTTTGCGTTAAATGAAAAAATTGGGCAAGGTGTATTACTAATTCTTGAAAGCATTTACTGCAAATTCAATTTTATCTTATTTCGGATCTTATTACATTAGTTAAATTTGACAAATTTAAGATCATTTCGTTTTAGTGCACTTCACAGTTATTGAAATAACCGTAAGACCGTGAAGGTTGTTTTGTTATAAACAAAGATAATGAATACAGTTGACCAAAATTATGTAAAGTTCCTTGTTTGTATTCATCTGATACATGCTATTATTATTATAAGTGCTATAGCGAATGTCATTAACTGCCTTACAGGATGAACCTTATCATCTTGACTTATATCTTCTGACGCCGTAGTTTATCAAAAATAAAGGCACTTGATCCATAGGGATACATAATTAATGTAATGACAAATCTCACGTATCAATTAAATTATACTACGTAATGTTGTGATTGCGTAAGACATAATTACGTGTTGACTAGACCGTGGAATTAAAATATGAATTAATTTCACTTGACTAACTACTAAACGTGTATACTCTAAATAGTTTTAAAAAGTCTTACTTACCTTTAGCAATAATTGAAGAGGAGGACTTATTCTGGTTTTTTTCTTTCTCGAGTGCAAAAACATGATTTAAGCCAAGACATAATTGAAAACTAATGTAGAACTATGTTAAAACAAAAGCTAATAGATTACTTAAGACTACTGATTAGCAATAATTTTTCAGGTTAAATAAAAATATAGATTAGTAGCAAACCGATTCGCTCCATATTTCATCGTCCTAGTTAACAGTGTTACGAGCTTTACTCTCGAATTCCCGAATGCTACTGGCAAACTCATCTCGCATATCTAAGGATAGCTACGTTCCATGTGAAGTAAAACCTTATAAAATCTACAGTTACCAATCTGCAACGAACATTAATTTTTTATATTTCAAAGCGTGCTTGCACATCTGGAAAACAGTTGATATTAAAAATCAATTAAAATTACTGAAGGCAAACAGCGTGTTACTTAATGAAACGTAATACTTTTAACGCGGTTTTAAATATCAAATTAGTAATTAGAGATATTTCAGGCTAGACTAGTTTTTATCAACTAAGATTGCTCAAGTTAAAAATGCTTGGTTAGTTCCAGAGTGAAGTTTATCTTAGTATGTGAAATGCTAATGAATGAGAAGGGTTAGAACTACGTTTACTGATATTTGTGCTTGAAGAAAATTTGTTGCAAAGATGAAAGGAAAACTGCAGAATACGCTGATAGCAAGTAATTGTGCACTTATGTAATGCCTGTAATTGAAGGAAATGGAAATACAGATGCATCCAGTAGATACATCTGCAACTTGAAGCGATTTAACGTCGTTGTTACTTATTATAATTGTATCTTTAATTCTGGCTTAGGGCTGTATTAATAAGAGAAATATAACGGTTTTCTTATATACTGTATTTTTGTATTTAACGGTCAGGTTTAGCAGGAATACGGTCAAGTAAGACAAAAGGAAGAATTTGATCCTATCTTCACACAGAAAGGCATAATCAACATGCTGTCGTTATTTCTTGGTGTCTTTTTCTTGTTGAAGCTATTTGTACTAATTAAACGTTATTCTGATATAGAAGAAAATCAAGATATTAGATAATGTCTTCACGTTAATTATTGACGGAGATTGCATGATAAGATGAAAGACAAATATAAAAAATTTAAGCGTATTAAAGATTTACGGAAATTTGCTGGAAGATAGGTTAAGTGTTTATTACGTCTTGGTACCGAAATTACTCCCTAGATAAACAAATACTCCTCATGAATATTTACTGAAATTAATTAAGAAAAATTGGTTTACTTTACTACTATGAATCGTGGATAAAAGTTACAAAAGTTGGATTGTTTAGTAAAAACAAGAGCTTGTAAACCTACGCCATACTTGTGATAGTTTACTGGCATTAATTAATTAAATTAAACAATTCATTCTTTAATTGTCGTTTGAAAATTAAAATACTTTTACTAATTAATTCAACGATTTATCTCAATACTGGTTTGCATATAGAGCATATGATTACTGGGGACTCTACAAATTAGATACAGTTAGGACGTAATGATTTTTTTCTCCAACCACTACATAAGACGCTATATTCTGACAGTATTTCGTACCAAAAGTCCTGATTTCGGGATTTCAACATGTTCCCATGGCAACTGTACAAAAAGTAATTTACTTTTTGTCCAGTAGTACAAAATAGTTATTTTCCTAACTAGTGCGGAAAGTGGTGCTTTCCCGCACGCGACTGCCGTTGTCCGAACGACGCGAAGCGGAGTTCGGGCAAGCAGTCAAGTGCGGGAAGACACTTTTTGCACGTGTTAGGAACATGGTTTTTTCTACGACCGTATATGCAACTAAAACAAAAATTGTATAGATAACAGATTTAATTTTAACAATATGCAATATATAAACAAACAAGATATCAAGTTTTACTACTTATTATTAATATTAATTGTGAAGATGCAATTTGTAGCATTTGTTAAATTAATGGCCGATGCTAACTGTTGTTTTAATATGGAAGAACTAGCCGTGTTAGTTGACGCTAACTGACTATCTACAATTACATCAGTTGCATTATTTTGTTCTTTCTGATGTAAAGTTGTTACAGTACCAATTGTTAGAATTTTATTGCACTTTTTTTGTCTTTCGGATTCCTCGAGGTAACCTTCGGCGACGGAGGTCGATTTCCATCCTCCTAACCGCTTTATATCAGTAATTCCTTCGCCGGAATCTGCAATAAATGTTGCAGAAGATCGCCGAAAGCTGTGTCCTGTGTACAGTTTTGAGTTTGGTAATTGCAAAAGGCGATTTCAGATGGTATTTTTCCAAATTTGTTAATTCCCACGCATTGTTTTGGTATTTTATGAATAATCGCCCATATGGGGTATTGACGGGACGCAAATTTCTATATTTTCTATAAAGTTTTAAAACATTTCCGTTGTTTATTTCTTCGGAAATAACAAATTATCTCGCAGAGTAATTTTTGGAATCGTTAATTTTGATAATGATTAGGTTTCCCTTATCTTCAATGTCATCAAGAGTAATGTTCGTAAGTTCTGCTCTGCGACAAGCTCCAGCCAAACGAAAGATGGTAGCCACTTTTATCATAAGATATACCTCATCTGGTGCTACCATAAATTTGGCAATATCTTCTTTAGTGAATATTTTTGCTTTGTTTGCTCGAAAACCAATATTTTGTTTATGTTGTTAACTTATAAAACTTGCTTATATCAATTTTTTTTTTAATTTTACTAAACTCTTGATCATTGAATAATGCGACCAAAGTGTGTTTGGCTTCAGTACTTTTCTCAGATCATAAAAGTACGCTAGAAACACTTCTTCTTTAAAGCTGTTAACTCCCTTATCCTTGCACCAGTTTAAAAAATGTTCGTATTGTTTTTCATACCGATCTTTGGATTTTGTAGGTAACAAGTCTAAATTTACTAGAGCGGCAGATTCTAAAATAGCTTCTGGTAATTCTTCCTCTGATGAGTCCATTGCAAATAATTATTAACTTTTCTACACAAAAACTTATAGGTATTTTAGCAAATTCAGATTTGACTGACACAATAATAATTACTGTATTGCTATGGTGATACATTTTATCGGAAGTGACAAGATGACACTTGATTTGATGTATTAAATCTTGGCCGTCATGGGTACTGTTCAATGAGATTTAACCACATTAGTATTGTTTAATAAAAACATCATATAAACTAGTAATTTTTGCACATAATTTAGTTAAACACACCTGAATTGAATAAATGCAAAGTAATTAAAGACAGATATAACTATAACCCAGATGATTTTATTATTATATATAAAATAATGTGATGAACAAAACAAGATTTAAAACTACTAATTATGCACATAATTTAGTCGAATGCACGTAAATTTGAATAGTTGCAAAGTAATTAAACACAGATATTATAACTGTAACTCAGTTGATTTCATTCTTGTATTTAAAATAATGTGAGGAACAAAACAAGATTTAATTTCCCGCACTAGTGTGGGAAAGTAAGTTTCCAGCATTAGTACGTGAAAGTGATACTTTCGGAAATAAAATGCGTGCGGGAAAGTGACAAATTAAGCACGGTCGTAGAAAAAAGTAATGACCTGGATCACACATCAGCACATGTTGCCTGATGTTCATGGGATGTCATTATTTTAATAACTACAATTTCAGAATTCTCACATGTTCATCACAAACAATATTTTCAGCCATAAGTAAGTAATGATATTCACTTGTAATCTCCCTAGTGCTTGGATTATTTCCGGAAATTTGTTCGAGTCACAAATGTTTTGAAAATTATCCCGAGTCGAAGACGATGGATAATTTTCTCAAAACATTCGTGAACGAGAAAAAATTTCCGGTAACTAATTCAAGCACGTGAGGGATTCAGTAAGAAAATATCCAAAGATTATCCGTTTTGAGTGATTACCTTCTCTGAACAGAATTTAAGAAATTTTCCATCGCCGGTGGCGCTATCTATCTTCACATTGTTTCAACATCTGTAAAACTTAAAATTTATGGAGGTAGTATCTAATAAATGTTAATTAAAAACTACACAGTTTTTTTATTTCTCTAAATGATAGTCATGTTCTATACAATAGAAATGTTTCAAACTGATAGTGACGTGAACTGCACTCCGCCTGAGATTAAAGAAACAGGTCACTTTAGATTTGCTCCCTGCAAAATCACGGGAAGTTTATGAAAAAGCTTATATGCGCTTTATGACATGGCGAAATAGTAAGAAAGAAAACTCTTTTTCGGAGAATGTAATCATTGTTTATCTCCCGATTCAGCTACGACCATAAAGCTATCAACTCTCTGCAGCCATTATTCAATGTTGAAATCTAAATTAAATATAAAGCATGTTATAGATATACGAAAATGTTCCAAACTGGTGCCATACCTAAAAAGTAAGTCCCATGGTTATCAGACTAAAAATTCAAAAACACCTACAAAAGAAGAAGTTCAAAAATGTTTAAATGAAGCTCCAGGTACCAAATACTTAATGACTAAGGTACTCCTTTTGGTTCAAAAATTGAAATATTTTAGGTTGGTCTGATTTTTGATGTGGCAGGAGCATTACGTCTTGATGCATTGTCCAAAATGAAACTGTCAGATACCTCTGATTTAGACACTGTTTTACTAATAAAAATGTCGGACACTAAAACCAAAAAACCACGATCACTTACAGTTACTGGCGAACAGTACTTACAGTTATATAGGAAATATTTGCCATTACGTCCACTTGGTATGAATAACCATCGATTCTTTATTAAATGTCAAAATGGGAAGAAGTGTCACAGACAAGTATATAGTCCGTGTTCCTGCTGCCTTAGATTATTTAATAAAAACGTGGTAATGATAGAAAGTTAAAGGTTATAAATCAACCTAAAAAATAATTTCGTTTCGAAGAAATGAGGAGTTCCCAAACAAACAGTGAACTGCAAATAAATCACTGAATATAAAGGTAAAAGTGGTTGGTAAAAAAGTTTTATGTTTTATTAGTACAAAAAATGCGTTTTCGGGACTCGGAGGGTTGCTGGACTCGTTGTCCAGCAACTTCCTTCCTCGTACCGAAAGCCATTTTTTGTACTAGACAAACAAATAACTATTTATCTACATTATTTGGTTAATACTAGAGGTTTTGAATAAAGCAAATAAACAATCTAAAAATAATATATAAGATGTCTCTAAAAGGTCTATACATAATACTAAGACAAATTCCTGAGACTAAAATATGACGATCTAGCTCAATTTACTTTAGTCTAAAAGTTGATAGTTGCCGAAATGCAGGGTGTTAAAGATATTATATTTTAAACTCTTTTAAATATCTATTTTAATAATATCAGGATTTGCATGAAATTTGGTGCCTAGAGGTTTTATATTATGAGAAATTCCGATTTGGTCATAGTTTCAATGTATCTTCCAGCAGCCCTTCATCTACATTTAAGCTCCATAACTTTTTCTGCCTCGGTGTATCAAATTTCTAGTCAGAAATTCTTATTCCTGATATGTTTTCTTCAAAAAAGGTATACCTTGTAGATGTCGCTTCGAGCAGCCGTTTATGTGATAATCGAGTTTAAATTTTTCATTGCGTATTAAAATTCATCACAGCAACGACTAAAATATTGTTATTAGTTGGCTACCCCAAGGCCACCTCAAAGGCAAGCCTAAGGGCAATTCTAATGCCCGGTCCCTTAAGATCAACATCAAGGTCAAATCCTAGGTCAGCCTCAAGGTCAAAATACGTTGCCCATGTGGCCTCAAGGTCGTGGGGTGAACTTGTAACGTCACAAATAGTGGACGGGGCTTGTGACGCAACAAAAAAAGTGAAGGAGAGGGTGCCTCTGTTCTACTAATGAGACTTTTCGGAACCGATCGATCCGCAGAGGAAGTAATGCTCCTGCTAATTAGCCTCCTCGCTCACTGGATGTGACGCCCATGGATTAGTTTTTATGGGGAACACTTAAAGTGTATTCTAAACCAACACCGTAGAAGAATTGTGAGCCCGAATACAAAATTCAGTAAACATGTCACGGTTAAATCCAGAGATGATGGATAGGGTGCAGTTTTCTTCGTAGAATTAATCTTTGTGTACATAACAACGGGGCCACTTTCCTTTCAACATTTACTTATAGTTTAGTTGAACAATTTATAATTTAATAAAAGTTTGCTGTTTTGGTCGTTTATTATTGACTTTGTATCTTGTTCTTTGCCAGTTCATTCTTACATTCTTATGTTGTTATGTTGTTGTATAAAGTTCTGTTGTTGGCCGGTTGGTCCTTAAACACGCTTCAAACTTCTTGTACCAGTACTAAGCCTGGATAAAGTGTGAAGGAGGGCTATGATGAATTTTAGTACGCAATGAAATATTTAAATTCAATTATCACAGAAACGGCTACTCGAAGCGACATCTGCAATGTACACCTTTTTTGAAGGCAACATACCAGGGAATAAGAATTTCTGACTGGAAATTTGATATATCGAGGAAGAAAAAAGTTATGGAGCTTTAAATGTAGACAAATCGCTGCTGGTGGCGCCCTCTGGAAGATACACCAAAACTATGATCACGTCTGAATTTCTCATCATATGAAACCTCTAGGTACCAAATTTCATGCAAAGTCTGTTACCATTAAGATAGATATTTAAAAAAGAGTTTAAAATACAGTAACTTTGACACTCTGCATTTCGGAAACTTTTGGACAAAGGTAAATTGCTAAATCCTCATATTTTAGTCTCAGGAATTTGTCCCACTATTGTGTACAGGCCTTTTAGAGGCACCGTGTATATTTTCATTGCTTAAAAATACTATTTATCGGACTGATTCATAATCTAGTTAAGTTATATTAAAGTAAATTCTTCCATTAATTGGTAGCATTTATATATATATATATATATATATATATATATATAATATATATAATATATATATATATATATATATATATATATATATATTATACTAAAATTGACCTCCATTGTGTTAAGAAAGCTTAAAATAAGGTGTCTATACGTTAGTAATTACCCAAAACCATCCTCACAAAATTTAGTCGACTGTAATACCGTCTATTGATGACTACCTTCGACAGAACTGCATCTTCAAATCTATTCCATAAGACTAATTGAATCTATCTAAGTGAAAAAATAAGTATAACATTTTACTTGGCAAGAGTGAAGAGTGAAGAAGTGAGGATGAAAATATATGGCGTGGAACAAAACGCGACCTTCCAACCTACAAAGTGGAAATTAAAAGAAACAAAATAATTTTAAAAAATTTTGTTAGGATTATTATGCAACCTGTTCTTAATACGTTCATTAGGAAAATAGGCAACAGTATAAAAACAAATAGAGGTAATGACATATTCTAGATAACATTTGCATTTTACTTTAGGAATTTTTTTGCTGTCAAATTTCATATCAAAAAATTGCATAGCACTTAAGTAATCTATATGTTTAAGGTCTATATACTGGTATTTTTGAAATAGCCAATTTCCCCCAAAATCTAATCAGCTTCAGTAGTAAAATGAGGCAACTTGGCCACTCCGGGGCTACGTGGTCACCTAACGCAATTTTCTTAATTTTTGTGTTTTTTTTTTATTCTATTGCAGATTTTCGCGATCTTTATAGACTTGGTAAAAATACGCGAGTAGTTAAGTACCCTACTGCCCTGAGCGCTGAGGAAGAGACCCTGAACACATAGACGCTTGGAGTGATGTAAGATTAGGGATTCCCGCTTAGCAAAGCCGCTATTCGAGATATTGTCAAGAAATATCTTGATAAGCAAGGGAAACAAGTTCGTGTGTTCAGGAACAACAGCTCAGGACCAATTTTGTTGATTGCTTCATAAACAAAACAACCTTATCACCAGAATAGGTAGAAATATAAAGCGATCAAGATCATCGGTCGACCGTGCAGACATCAAAATTTTATTTTGAGAACATAGACAGTGGTATTCTAGGTATAAAAAGTATAAAATTGTACAATTACGATGAAACAAATATAACCGAAGATCCTAGGTCTAAAACGTCGGTGTCCAGAAACACCAAGCGCGTGGAAAGATTACAGGAGCATTCGCGTGCTTACATCAGCTTAATGGTTGGGGGCAATCCAAATGGCGATTTGCTTCCCCCAATGGTAGTATATAAAGCTTTGAACCTGCATGACAACTACGCAAGCTGGTCCAGTTGGGACGAACTACGCAAATAGCCCAACTGAATGACAAAGTGGTGACTGTGGGAGACAATTTTGCAAGCCATTTCTTGTGAAAAGTTGTAAAAGCGTGCCAAGACAGAAAGATCTACCTAGTTCCATTTCCGACGAAAAATATGGAGAACAATTCTTGCGAACTGGAGGAAGGAAAGCCGATATCCTGGCAGCATCCCAAAGGAACAATCTCCTCGGTTACTCCATATATTGTGGAACGGGATTAGTAACTGTAGGAGCAGATTTCAAATTTGGTTTAGAGCTACCGGCTTGTACCCAGTAAATCCCCGTGAAGCTCTAAAACGCATTCCTAGTGGACTTGAGGTAGATCCTGGAGAAGTGGAGAGAGTTTAGATCAAAGCTGTGGGGAATTGCTCCAAGAACATCGCGTAACATCTGACAAGAAAAAAGGTAAGCGAAGCAAAAAAAAACCTGGAACTGATGTTTCTACTATACAAGATCTACAGCCAGAACAGGATCTGGACCACCTCTACATCTGCTATTGAGCCGAACGATCACAATCTTCCGGGTCTTTTTTAAAAGATACAAGCTTCTATTCGAAAAGTACCGGCAGTGGATCCGTGGACCATGTAATAAGAACAGCAAGGATCCATACTTTAACTCCGAGCTTTGAGAGGACTCCGAATATGACAATTATAAATCTGTGGACGATAATGCCCGACTAAAATATTAGATTAGACCAATTTATTTCACCAAAGTCCACATTTTTTTTTAAAAACATACCAAATATTTTTATTTTTATATGAATACGGTTTATTTTGCTAAGTTTTACAGAAGAAGTTTAAGTTCTTTCAGATTTTGTATGTAGATTTAGAATAATAATGCTTAAATTTTTGTTCGCTAACTTTTGGACACAAAAGGACAAAATACGTTTATTTTACATTTCTGTGACTATTTGCATTTATAAGCCTTTCAAAATTGTTTTCCGTAGCCCCAAAACGGGGTCTTGGTCACCCACAAACAATTTTTTTTTGGCTCCATGCTGATTTTTTTTTAATTTTGGAATCAACCTTGGATGGCCATCAGGTTTTATTTTTCTGATTAGCACGAGGCTAAATTGCAAATCTTTGGCTTCACTTATTGAACCCTGAATTCCTCGATACAATGGTAAATGGTAAAATGCGTCTTCACTTAACCATTAAGACACAACGAGGAATGCCGAAAACGCCCCACAACACAAGAATTCGCAACTACATCTTATTTGTTTTCTTCTTCAACTTTTAAACCTCAACTCCAACTGAACGAAAAAGGGAAGAAATCCTCTATCTCCCCTCTTCAAAAGTACTTAGATTCGTTAAATAACAACTCATCACTTCACATAGGAACTCAACGATAAAAAACAAGAGAATGTCGTCAATTCAGGAATGAGCGAAACGGGCCGGGATACTACGCCGAATATCCACAACTCCGACACGATTTTTCGAAGGTCCATATCGCCGGTAAGGGACACTATGCCGACCGATACTACGCCGACAGTGCCCACATCACCGACAAGTGTACAAAGGGCGCCAAGCTGAGCGTGACCACAACGCCGACTATTAGAAAAAAAAATGTAATAAGAACACTACGCCGACAGTACCCACATTGTCGACATGTGTACAAAGCACACAACACCAACCATGCCCAAATCGCCAATGGACATTACGTCGACAGTGTACAAGGGACACTTCGCCGAACTTTTCTCTGTGGCCACAACGCCGACTATCAAATTAAGATACTAATGCTTGTTGTTATGATAAGTTTAGAAATTCGTAAATCTCTTTACAACAGAATTATGTATGTTTATACTTTTTTAAAATTGAAATGGATATGGTTCGAATGTTAAAACAACGTAATATCATTTTTAAACTTTAGTAAGTAATTCCCATTTAGTCAAACAAAGGAGACACCAACTTAGATTTGTTTTTAATGTTTAATGTGTACAACAGTGTTTCCCAAACTTATCTAAATTAAATAAATTAAAAAAATTTAACAATTATTTTAATAATTTCGATTTCTCCCACTAGTAAGTAGTAGTACTTCTTCCAGACTAGCATTCTACACATTCTACACCGCGACATCTTTGTTTGTGGCTACATCGCAATATTTTTCCATGATATTCGCGTAAGCGCTACTCCTTACTTCGCTACTAGATGGCACTGTGGAACGTTCTCGTAGCCTCGTTTTGGTTTTATATGAGCGGCAAATGTGGAACGAGATCTCAGTTCCAAACAAGGCGTTGCGGCCAATGTGGTATTGAATAAATATTTTACGACTTATGTATTCCCATTTATGTATTTACGTCTACGATAAATTATGGATGTTTTAAAAGAAGTGCACCGTCTAAAAGTGGTAGTAATAAAGATAAAAATAGACTTTACAGTGATGAATATCTTAAATATGGTTTTACCGTTATTTCCAATAAACCACAATGTGTTGTTTGTGGAGAAGTCTTGTCAAACGAAATCATGAGCCATCAAACTTACTTCGACATTTAAATAGCAAACATCCAAATAAAAAAGACCAACCCGTAGAATTCTTTGAAAGAAAGCTGAACGTCCTTCACAAACAGCAAGATACTTTCTCATTGGCAACCACTACTAATGAAAAAACATTATTAGCAAGTTATAAAGTTGCTTACCCCGTTGCCAAAACTAGTAACCCGCTCACAATTGCCGAAAATCTGATTTTACCAGCAGCTTTTGAAATGGTACATATAATGTTTGGTGAAAAAGAGGCTGCAAAAGTTAAAAACAATACCTCTGTCAAATAATACTATCCAAAGAAGAATTAGTGATATGGCAGAAGATGTTTAAGCGCAAGTTGGCTGAATACTCACTAGAGCATCCAGTCCGTAAAGGCAATTTGTGCCACGGCATAGCTCAGTGGTGTGGGCGGGTCTCTTACTTAAATGTTGTCACAACAAAATTAAGCGTGGTGGAAAATTTATAAAATCCTAAAATTTACTAAAACAAAAATGATTTAACTCGATACTTCTCATAAAGTAATTCAAATACTACAAAGAAATGGCACTGCAGAGTTGTGCAAATTAACAGATACCACAAACAAATAAATTACTCATAACCTGTGAATGTACGTTGTGAGTGAAGGAGAATTACAAAATATGTACACTTTTAAAAAAACTCAAGTTATAAACATTAAACATCTATGTTCAAAATAACCAGAAGCATGGAAAAATACACAGCGAAATATCGAGATACATGAAATGTAAATTATTAGTTATAATTTTTATTACCTGAAACATAAGTCTAAAAAAAATTTCTGTAGTTTAATTTGGAATAATTCTGCAGGATTCCAACAACCCCCAAATTTATTTTATATATCCTAAATTATAATTAACATCAAAACAAAAATCGTCGAAATCTAAATTTTACAAAATTGGCAGTACATAGTTTTATATAACAATAACCAAATGAAACAATCGGAACGCGTCCGAAATAGTTGACGAGTGAATATGCCATATACATTGAATTACTACCTAAACTTTCCTTAACTAAACTTAAACCAAAAGGCATATACATTCGTTTAAATATATACGAATAAAAACTTAATAGAATCACCAACACATATAATTCAGAAAAATATAGTTACCTGGACCACGCACATAATGGTCAGTCGGAGCTTCCTTTTCTTACCACAATGCTATTTCATCAAACGCCCCTCCCGGTATATGTTTAATGGGAACCAGCGGCGTTGTAATTCGTAAATTTATATTTGCATAAACTTTAGAAATCGAACTTGACTTTAATAAGGCGAAACTATATTAAAATGCTTTTACTCGCTATGTGCATATCTATTAGAACGAAACCATATTCGCACGAAACTTGTTAAGCATTATATTTACAGCAGTTAGTGTTATTTGTTTGAAGTCGGTAGTATACACGAAAGTTATCTTTTAACCCAGAAACTCGCTCAATTAATCCGCACAAACAATTTGCAGGTTAGAACAGACTACTTGAAAACAGAAAACCACTTCTAGTCCAAAACTTGTCATTAAACACAAACTATACACAACAGCAAATAACTCGGGGATGTGGTGAGCCTGTATATTATCCCATTTAATGGAAATGGAGATCACTTACTCCAGGAATATCCCCTCGATAACTATCAACCTCTCATTGCATATTGATTCGCATAATAGACTGACTTAGCACTTATTTCGCAAATCTCCTTTCCATTACATACCCTAAATTAGCTTATTATAAAAAAAAGAATCGCTTGAATTATAAGCGCGGTAAAAACGATCCTCAGTACGAAAATAATCGAGAGAAAGAAATTACGTCATGCTGCAACTCTAAAGTCGGCTTCCCAGCAACCTACACAAAATGATATCGCTAAATTATTTTTCTTTAGCACTTATTGTAGCTCAAATAAATTCTCCCATTCTACAAGGACAAAACGTGGTATGGTATTCAGAAATATCTATAACACCACATCCAAAGACATTATACGTGGACGTTATCAGGAACAAAATACTTTTTAATTTCAAACTTTGGAAAATTTATACGATTACAATTTCAACTAATTGGAATTTTTTCGAAGAAATCTATCTTTAATACAATGCGTCAGTTTTTAATTCTTAAAAAACGTAATTTCTCTCTTTCAACTAACTAAATTCCTAAAACTGAAAATAATGGGAATACTTATTTATACAAAACTTAATCTAATAGTAACGCCCGTATCACGTGAGTGAACCGTAACTTTACAATTAAAATTCCACTTATAAATGTCTCCAAACCCCAAAAAAATGTGGTCAAATAAAAGCTCGCAAAAATGTAGCCTTTTAAAATAGAAATTCCAAAAAAATAGAACAAAACAAACTATCTACCGTATGATCCTTAAAATCTACCCACGGACAGGGTGAAACTAGAAGGTAGTGTAAAGGAAATCTTAAGAAATGCAACGTACATTTTTCTTTTATGCAAATAGGATCAACGAAGATATTATTTCTAACTGTGCCAATTTAAATTTATCGTTTGTAAGAATAATAGTATCAGAAAATGTGCATTCAAGAAGATATTTACTAATTGTTTTCCCATTGAGACCAATAATCCACTGGAAAATGTTTATTCGAACACTTTTGAAAGTTGAAAGTGTAAAGTTGTAAATTCCATTAAAGGAAAAACTTTGTAGACCCGTATTTTTCGAAAAATCTGCTAAGACATGGCTTTATTTGAAAATCTTCTTTATCATACCGAAGTAAGGTGACTTTCAAAGGACAACGTCTTAAAAAGAGTATTTCACTTAAGAGCAGAGCTTTTAAAGTATTTGAAATATGTAAATCAATTTTCCGATCCTATTTGGCTTCTGAAACTAGGTTTCCTTGCTGATATTTTCGAACGATTAAATATTTTGAACAGTAATTTGCAAGGTCGCGACATTAATATAATTACAGCCACAGATATAATTAAAGGTTTATAAGAAAAGTCGATGTATGGTCGACTTCACTTGGCAAAAAGCAGCCCGATTCATTCCAGTGCATTCAGGAAATTATGGAAGATGTATCCAATTACAGTGCCACAAATTTTGAACAAATTTTTGCAGGCATGAAAGTTCTTTTGCTCAATTTAAAACAACAGCACTGTGATTATTTCCCCGAAGAAATTCAAAACAGTTACGACAGTTGCAGATGGATACTGAATCCGGTTTTAGCCGAGTCCGTTCAAAAAAACTTATTGAAATATCAAGTGATGGAATGTTGAAGCTCCAATTTTGTTCCCAGAACCTGGCCGAATTTTTGATCAAAATGGTGCAGAAATACCCTCAGTTGGCGAAATAAACTGTAAAATGTGTGGTTCCATTTGTAACGTCATATTTATGTGAGTCAAGTTTCTCGTCTGACTGCCATTAAAACAAAAGTAAAAAATCATCTCGTACTTGAAAACGATACAATTGTGTATATCTCAAATATACAGCCTAGATTTGAAAACTAGTTTCAAAAAAACAGGCGCAATAGTCAAATATATAATAGTCAAACGTTAATGAGACCCCATTAACGTTATAATATTTGACTTTATTTTTCTCTTTTGTTTTTACGGACTTATTAATATTTAGTTTTATGTTTCGTTTGATAATTAATTGTTAATTTTTATTTACGGCGTTATTAAAATAAAAATGCATGATTTAACAAAGTGGAAATTTTGGAAATTTCAGGCGACCCATCTAGTACCTCATTGCGGCCCCTCAGAGGGTAGCGATCCACAATTTGGGAAACACCGGTGTACAGGATATGCTAAACAAGAGTAATTCACATTTTATGAATTTAATGTTAACATAAATATTTTAACCTCACAATTACTTAATCACTCCGTACTAACATCTGCACAGAGTGGAATGCATCCTTTTTTTCTCAGAATATTTTACTTTAATTCAGTTTGCTACACCTTTAAATATTTTAATCATTTTACACTTATATTGGTATCAAGTTGTCAAAAATTTTCAAATTACCTTTCATATTATCGAGAGGGGCAGAACTCATGATTTTTTTTTATCTTCACCAATGATAACTAAATTTACAAAATATTATGTCAAATTAAATCATAACGGTACCTTTTTAACGTGTACAAATACCTTTTCTGTTTTTTATTGTTTTTACAAAGAAGTTCAAGGAATAAGAAAAGCAGATTAGAATTTTTGTAAACACTTGTAAAACCCTACGGATTATATATTGAGTAGATAAGTGTACATTTTAAGAAACTAACAAAAGAGGGGGTTGAAAATAATTGGTACAAATACTAAATACATTCTTTCACTCACTGTGACAGAATAACAAATAAAATATATCACATTATATGTAAGGTGAGAGTTTTTACTGCCTCTAAGGAACTACAAGCTCTCCAGTAAAAACCTCTTTACTGTGCTAACAATGTAGAATACTATTATGTCATTTGAGAAGTTTGATGAAAACAGAAAATTTTCTGGACACTGGCTCAGGCAGAGTAAAAACAAACTTTAATCCCAACGTTAATAAAGCTGAACAAAAATAGTTATAAATTCATTTTGCATTGGGTTGAAAAATGCCGAAATTGGAACAACTGTAAAGTTACGTAGCTGAAGAACGTAAAAGCAGCTATTAGCTTAGCGAAAACCGAGAAAATCTGTACCTATTACATCAAATATTTACAATCTTAATAAACCTTATAAAAAATTTCAGTTATTAAAATAAATTTCAAATATAATAATTTCAATAACAAAAACTATCAAAAATTTAATACTTATAGATATATCAATAACGAAGGCAATAATAAAAGGTCCTCAGAAATGGACTAAATTTACAGATACTTATCCAATAAAATGGATGACCACCGATATATAAGAGTGACAGAGTGCAGTACGAGATACTCAGGCTCAAAGTTATATTTAAGAGGGCGGTCGCGCGCATGTATTTAGTAAAGATCTGTGCTAGTTTTTATTTGTAAATAATTAGTGTCGCAGTGTATATCAGTTTAGTGCAAAAACCCATTTTGGGGGTGAAGTATTTAAACATTTACAAATGAAATGATTAATTGAGAATTGGAAATTACTATTGAGCCTTTCCAAAATTTAAGAAGTGTAATCAGATTTATAATAAACAGCAATCATCGAACTGAAGATTATTGTGTGTAAAGATCCCGCGCGATCTAAAATGAACTTCAAGTATTCTTTATGTAACTAAATAAAAGTGTGTTAAGTTTTATGAATTAAATTAAACAGTATTGGACATTAATATTACTGACTTAAATATATGTGATTGTTAACAGCGCTAAATCGACCGTGTATAGACCATTACGAATTTAGTGAGCAAGTGTAATTAAAATATTCTGTGACATATTTTTTTTTGAAGAGCATTTAGTGACACAAATTGCCCAATTTTTAAACGCGTGTAAAGGCGTCAATGAACACGTGCATAGATACTAAGGATTAATCAAAGTAAATCAACCACAGTGGATACGAATGACACTTGATAAGGGACTACGGAATTTATATATGTAAAGATAATTTTAGATTTTTGAATGGTAGAAGCTTGATTAACTCTAGAGGTGCCATTGGTTATATTGTAAATTTCAGTTCAGGCATTAAGGATAATCAATCTCCATTACCTGTTATTATATGTTTAGATTATAAGATTTAGAGACTTTAATCAATAAGAATAGTTTTTTTTGTGTGTGGTGCTTCTCGGAAGCCATATATGTAATATTGTTGCTAAATTGGTTAATAAAGTTCAATTAGTTAATTTATTAAGTAGAAATTTCAGATTTGAATTGCAGGGATTCATTCATGCTTGTTTAATGTTCAAATAAAGCTTAATGATAAAAATTCAAATAGTATTTGATAGAAAATATAAATTCAGAAACGAACCACTGATCGTTACGTTTACAATTTTGAAGATAGCAATTAATATCTTAGTGGTTAAAAATTAATAGACCAAATTATTATTTTTCCAAATTTATTTCAGAATTTTTACGACAGTTATAAATATTAGTCGTAGCGTATACGAGGGTAAATTCGAAGGTATCCAGATAACGTCTTATTACTCAGATACTATTTATTTTAGAGAAATTTAAGATTGTGGTGGTGCCTATATACAATTTTTTTCGGATTAATTGCTGTTATTTGTTGTGTGTAGTGTACCAGGTCTAAAAATCAAATTTCTGGTGGTCCTTGTTGGTTTGTGTTCCTCAAGATCAGGGGTTAAACGATGTCACTCTTTTGTATATAATTAACTAATATGGACCAGACATGTTATAGACACTTTTACTATGCAAACGGCTATAAAATAAATGAAACTCTATATAACAAACTAAATAAACTTCTGGATAAATCATAATATAACAAATAATAAATCAAAAATAATTCTGGTTGGCCCTGGTTCTACCGCTGCTAGGGACAACAGGCGTTATGTGGGTGTATCGGTACATTGGTGATGTGATCTGGAAGTTATACAGGAGGTGGTTACAGGTGAGTGAGTTTGCTATTGTTCTAATTATGTAGGAAATTTTGGTTATGATAAGGACCATGTGGTTTTGTAATTGGGGCTTCTGAACCGGTATATTTGATTAGATATGTCTGAGGAATGTGTAAATCAGTTATGTGTGTTTTTATGACAACTGAACGTTTTGGACTGGTATCGCAGGATGTATACAGGGTGAAGGGAATATCGTCTTTAACTAAAATTGTAGTCGGGTAATGTGGGATGGAGAGGATGTACTTAAGGGGTATACCGGAAGTTTCAAAGGATTATTAGGATTATTGACAGGAGCTTCTGTGCTGTAACTAAAAAAACAGGAATACCGTATTTGGGACCTGACCACCGGTAACGATCAAAGGGATAGTAATGTTGCAAGGGGGTTGACTAGTTAGGTGTTCGGGACATGACCTCCGTCAAAATAACTACGTCGTTGGGAATAATTCAAAAGCCCATCTCGGTGTAAATTATAGCCAAGATGTTGGTTGTTAAGGTTGATTGTATCTAAGTTCAGGGAGATTCTGGGAGTCGCAATACTTAGTAATACGGGACGTCACCTCCGGCAAACTAATTACCACGTACCCTAGGCACTTTTATGTACCGGACTCGGTGCTAGTAGCAGCCAAGAGCGTTTTACACAAACGTGACTCCGAAAATGGTGGTTATAATAATATTGGGTGAAGGAACGTGAGTGGTGGATGATTAAAATGTGTAAAGGGGTGGCAGGTCTCGATATTTAATTATGAATACTTGTGTATTCTTCTAGGACAGGTAAATCAGATTTGGGTATAATTAAGGGTGCAGGTCTGGTATGAGTGCAAAGTTAAATGTTAAAAGGTATGTAGAAGTAGAGAGGTAATAATAATAAATTTATATATATATTTGGTAATCAGTTATTTACAGCTTATATATAACTTAGTCGTAGACTGTTCAGGAGTCCTTCTCCTCTTCAGCCCTGGTCGGGTATTTATAGCAAAATGCCAGAGAGTGGGAACAGGAATGGACAACTGATAACGTTTATGAATAATGATAATACAGTTGTCGAAATAACTAGGAAATAAGGTTTGATAGGATAGCAAATTTATGTAAAGGATTCGCACGATCATTACAAGTGTAAGGTGTTTGAAACTAAATTTCAAACGTTTTACGTCTTATATCGAACCCGGTCATTTCCACCGCAGTTAGCTTGGCAACACGCTTGCCTTGGTAAGTCTGCACGACGCCTACTGCGGTTTGATCGTGTAACAACGGCTGAGATCGAAACCATGGACCGAAGAGGCTCGACAGAAATATAAATTTAAACTAGATACTAAATCTCCTTAAACTCGATCGCTGATCGTGATCGGTTAGCTATTGAAAGGCGTTCGGTGACGTTAATTTGATTCGTGTAGTAAGGGGGTGTATTTTGTTTGTTACCTTAAAATCACTATTCAAGCACCAAACCTGTTATTAAACACTTGATTTCACTATATATAACGAAAACTTTAAACGGTCAACTTTAATTGAATACAATAAAGGATTAAATACCTTTGAAATAGAACTAAATAAAAAATGCAGTTTGTGTATTGAAAAAGTTACGACGTATCTATACTTGATATATGTTACAAAAGCTTTTTTTACCTTTTGGCACATCAATATTCTGATCACGCATCAGATGAATTTTAGTACTACGTCACGTTTTTTGAGTAAAATTCATCTGCCAAGTATTAGCAGCTGCAATAGAAAAGTCTAACAACGTTGATCTTTAAATTAACAATCAATTTACCTTTTCTTCACGTTTGTATAACTCGTAAGGTATTATTATGCAGCTTTTCAAGAAGGTTGGATATACCATGGTCCACTCAAACTTCTATTGCATTTTCCCTTGTCCAAATAATACGACTCATCTCATAACCTACTATTTCTGAATAATAAACAATCTGTCTTCATATCGTTCATTAAGTAGTGACAGTCACATGTATTAAAACTTTCTCTCACCTTTTTATAGCACAAATAAAAAACTGAGATAGGTTCGGAAGCCTCTAGCTCATAAATAAGGCACTTGAGACCCACAACGCTTTTCAACTTGCGTTTAAAATATGATGTAATTATTTATCATAATCAGTAATAAGTACTGTAAGCTGTAATTTATTTATTAATAAACACATCAACAGCTCTATTAGAATTCAAAATTTCAACTATTCCGTTTTACTATTATTTGAGTTTATATTTTTAACTATGATTAAGGAACAAAATAAATTTATTGTAAAGATTTTGTAGGTGAAACCATTATAATGAGCATGGACATTCTTCATTTAGTAATTTCAATAGAAAACAATAAACAGCCTGTTTCAGAGTAAGCGCCTTAATTTTTTTAGCCACACTATGGGTACTATTTTCAAAGTATTTGGCAGCAATATGTTTCAGGATATTCTCTACACGATGGTGATATCAGATTTTCGATTGAACGAATTATTTCAAAATGGCGACTTTCAACTTTTTTTTTAAATGGAATGCAATATTTTTTTTTATTATTGAGATCCTAAAAACATCAAGTAGTGGTAGACACAAAAGAAACAATTAAATTTTAATCTAGTAATCAAACGTCAATCAATCCAATTTAGTTGTCAGTGCTTGTTAATAACAATTGTATTATTGAAGATTATAATTGTTAATTTAAAATTAATTGATACGTTCCTATAAAGGTTATACGAGAGACGAGTTAATTGATATGCTCCTAATATTTGGAAAAGCAAATCAAGATCCTTATGAAGCAGCCAGATCGTACAGAAATAAATATCCAAACAGAAGGTACCCTGAACATCGAACATTTACTATATTATTGGGAGAGAACCCGTGAAACAGGAATTGTGGATTACAAGAAACCGGTACATGAAAACCCACCTGCTTGCAATGACGACAACGAAAACCAGGTAATTATTGAGAAACCCCACGTCAGTACTAGGCAGATTGCGAATTTGGTTGGAATATCGCTTAGTTCGGTCTGGAGGATAATAAAAAACAATAAATTTCACACATTCAAAATGATTCTTCACCAAGAATTAACCGAAAATGATTTTCTGTTAAGAATTAATTTTGGCACAATGAGGTTTGCAACAGACAAAATAGAAACTTTTTAACAACGTTTTATTTTCGGACGAAGCAAGTTTTCGGAATGATGCTGTTGTTGTAAGACATAACATGCATTATTACGATAATGTAAATCCACACTGGACCTGTGAGCGACGTTGCCAACGTCGATGGAGTTTAAACGTGTGGTGTGGAATTATAGGACATTGGGTTACGGTGATCGAAAAATAAGCTATCACGCTGCCAGCGACATTTTCAATAGGAATCATCCAGAAAGGGCTGTACCAATTACAAAATCAGTTATTTTCAAAAGTCATTCAAGGTGGTTTCAATACAGAAGTGTAAAAGATAGTAGATGAAGTGGAAGCCCTAAAAGTGCCACAAATATGGATAAAAAAATTGAAGTAATCCAGAGCATTGTTGAACAACCAAAAACTTCAATAAAGCAATTGGCACTGGATAACGACATATCTCATTGTTCAGTACAAAGAATTTTAAAACCTCCAAGGCAAAGCCCTACAAAATTCAGTTGCACCAAGAACTGGACGCCGAAGACAACAGACGACTGGAATTCTGTGAAACCTTTGAGGAGTTCCAGGATCGTGGAGACCTCTTACCAAACAGAATATGTTTCAGCGACGAAGCGACATTTTGTTTGAATGGGCAGGTCAACAAACAAAATTTTAGATATTGGTCGTTAGATAACCCGCACTGCATGGAACAATGCCATACTCAGCACCCACAAAAGCTAAACGTTTGGGCGGGCATCATCAACGACAGAATAGTTGGACCATTATTTATTGAAGATAATCTAAATAGCGAGAAAAATTTAAATTTGTTGCAAAACCAAATAATGCCTTACATCAAATGTTTGGCCAACAAAACAATATTTTGTTCCAGCAAGATGGAGCTCCGGCACATTATGGTCGACAAGTAAGAGGATTTTTGAACCAAGTGTTTGCTAATAGATGGCTAGGGCGAGGAGGTCACATCGAGTCGCCACCTAGATCGCCAGATTTAGTCCACTGGATTTTTTCCTGTGGGGATACTTAAAAAACAAAGTGTATGCAAATCGGCCGAATAATTTAGATGAACTTGTAGGTAGCACACTACGAAAATTTGATGAATACATTGAAAATATTCCGATTGAAATTGTTGTCGAAATAGCAAAAGTCAATTACTGAAGGTTATTATATAATAAGGGTTATTTGAGAATGGTTTGTGTTTCTTTGTTTTGTAAGAAATTTATGTAGGGTTTTAACTGAGGGCGGCCCCCAACCAGATGTTTAAGTTGCAGGCAGAGAAAACTGCCTTTATCGAAGAGCAAGACAAATCACTAAATATGTTTGTAAAAGCGGTTTGGAAATAAACATGTCACTATGATACAAGAAATTACACCGTGGTCAAAGCATGGGTTGTCCAGGGATTGAAATGTGATATTTGAAATACAGGGTTTCTACGGTTGATTGCACATGTTAATTAGAAATAATGTTTCTTTATATAATTAAAGTCAAAAGCGTTCACACGAAATAGTTTTATTGCTTTTGTTAGTTGATATAGAAAATAGTGGGTGAGGGAAGAATAAAAACGGTTTTGTTGGTCTTAGAAAGGGGAGTCTGATTAGAATTTCAAAGCGAGCGGGAGTAGATTTGAGTTCGATTCGGTGTTTGTTTTAATTAGAGTTTCTTTTCGTTGTTTTGTGTTAATCGATAAACCGAGTATTTAAACATTTGTGCTGGTGAAAGCTTAAAAGGATAACCTCCATTTGATAATGTAAGTAAAGAAAAGATTTTACGTTTGTGAAATTACACAGAAAAGGTCATTCTACCTACTCATTTAAATTGTTCAAGCCAAACTGAAACCTGGACCTACAAAACTGTTGTGGTCATTGTAATTGCGCAAGCATAGCGAAGGAGGCCTCTTTTCTCTTTATGTGTTCTATTTTGTGTATTGATAATTCCAACCTGTATTTATAATGATAAAACCACAAACGATCATAGGTATAAAATCAGAAAAGCTGATCCAAATGATCTATATCTATACAAACGTCCCTTTGTTACCGTTATATGCCTATATGTCTATATTTTGTGTTTTGTTTTATGCCTAAGAGGAATTGAGAGCGTTATTATCTTGCATTTGTAATATACGTACTAATCATGTGGGTGAATCGGTGTTGCAGGACTTTATGTCAGAGGTTATACTTTGAATGGTTTTTCTGTGTAATCCATTATATCATTCATTGTTACTGTACATGTATCATTTGTTGTGCTCGTATCCACAAATTTGTATGTGTAACGTACTTGCCCTCTTTCATTTGTGTCTACTTAAATAATCTGTAACCTGTTAATTTTCTGTTGTTATTTTTTTTATGTAGGTTGAATTTGTAATATGTATTACTAGAGTGCTTAATGTATTTTGTTGTTAATAACCGTCCTGATTGGTTAAACAAAAGGGACACATGATCGGGATTACACTTTTCCTTGTCTTTTTTTTTTAGATTGATTGACGATCTTATTGTGGATACGATTACACTGTTTATATTTATTGCCTTTATGTGTAGTTATAGAAATTGCCTTGCATTTTATTTTGGTGATAGTTAAATTTTGTAAGGTACGCCTTTTTAACTTGATTTAATGATGTCCTTTGTTGTTTTTTTTTGTGTTCTGTTTATGTCCGGTAGTCCCACACCCGGTATAATGCTTTATATGTAATTATTTAAGTAAAATCAGACAGGAATTGGTTCCAAAAGGGATCCCCTGTTTGTTATTTATTACTTGTTTATTTTTGCTTTAATTTTAATACCATTTATAGACCTGATTTTATGTTTATTTGTGACTAAACGTCGATTTAGGCAATGTGATAGATTTTGTACGCCTTTAATGCCGATAGAGTAGTGTTGATACCTATTTAACCCTTTGATTGTGATTCACTTGTGTTATCTTATTTTTGTTTTTCCTTTGTGTGATTATTATTGGAATAAAGGGAGTTTTCTTGGTGATTCTTTTTCTCCCGATCTAAATAGGATGACGAGCGAATCACCAGGTAGCGCCACTCGTTCATCTCAATTACAGTTTTGTTTCATTTAATTACCTGCCACCTTATGCAACAAATTAACCTTATCCGACCCTATCTCCTGCATTACACAACGTAGGTTATTTGCCCTAGACGATCACTGTTTTTTTTATCAGGTTAGAATTTTGCGAGTTCTAGATCAGATTTGTAAATCAACTCTGATTATTTAATCACGGCCAGTAAGGGAGATTTAAGCTATTAATTGGAGTAAGCCTAACATTAGCCGACGTAGCATCATTCTCAGTGACATCAATTTAAGCAATTAATCATAGCATCTTATCAGTCAAATTAAGATGCATCCTTTAGCTATTGTTTTGTCTTTTGAATTTGCATTAGTGCGAACAAGTACAAATTACACGTTTCAAGATAGGGTACGTCTGGGTTACGATAAACTTCGGCAAAAATTCATACAAGAATGTGTTGAAGAATTTTCTCATCGCTTACGATATTGTGAAGAAGCAAATGGGGAACATTTTGAACATTTGCTGTAAATAATTGTGTCAATTAGACGTTTAAGTTTTTATTTATAATTTTTAATAAATGTCGAAATAAAAAATTTTATAACCAATTGTAATAGCCATTTTTAAACCACTTAAGAAAAAAACCTTCCCGAAGGTTTCATCCCGCTAATGCTTACGGTTTTCGAGCTACATCGATGATTTCATATATATATATATATATATATAGTATATATATATATATATATATATATATATATATATATATTATATAAATTTGTCCCAGATAACATTTCCAGCATGGGGATCTCGCTTATTATAAAAGATACAGATTTGGTTAATTAGATGAATTACTCTAAGGATTAGTGAAATTATAGGACACTCTCAATTTCCAAATTTCCATGTATTTTAAGACTTATGGCAAGAAAAGAAAATGTCAAATTTCTTTTCTTGTAATATCTTTGTTTAATTAGACATATAAATTTTATTTGCACTTTCTTAAGATATCTTTATGCAGAATTTAAATATCAATTTGGATTTTTTTGCATTTTCTATTTTTAGTTTCAACCCTAAATTAAATTTTTCTTATGGAACGACAAGTCGGCTTTGAAATAATTGATCGTTTTTTATCCTCTTTACAATGATATAGCACATGCTATCTATTTATAAAACACAAAGAAAATTTAAAAAATGTATTTTATTAAAGACTCTAACAATAAGTAGGCCGTGAAACATGAGAAAACGACAAATAAGATAACAACAAGAGTTAAGCAGATAAAGTATTGGAGATAATTATCCAATTATGAAAGATGTTCAAACAATTGACCATTCCGTTCTAAACATAATTGTGCCCTGAGTAGTCGACGTAATTCTTGCGTGGTTTTGGCGTTTAATGCTACCAAATGCTGCAAGAACAGCTTCACGAAGATCTTCGGCATTCTCAAATGTTTGCACGTACACTGAAAAAGTCCAAGGGCGTTAAGTCTGAGATCTGGTGATAAATCGGCCCTCGATTACCAATCCATGAATTTGGAAACCGATTATTAAGATATTCTGATGATGTTTGAATTGTGGTGGGGCGCCATCTTGTTGGAAGCAGATATTAATATTCTCAATCAGTGGTAAATCATCAAGTTTATTTTCTAAATCAGTTTGTAGTAAATTCAAATACCTTTTACTATTTAATGTTTCGTTAAAAAATATGGGCCCAATAAGTTTAGCGCCTAAAATGCCACACCAGACGTTAAAACCAAATCTCACTTGACGTCGACTTTCCTTAACAACGTGAGGATTTTCACGGTCCCAAAAGTGAACATTATGTCGATTGAAAAGGCCATTCTTTGTAAATCTGCTTTCTTCAGACCACAACATCGTAGCTGGAAAATTATCGTTATTCTCACATTGATTAACATACCATTGGCAAAATTGTAATCTTCTACCCTGATCTCCATCTCTAAGTCCCTACAGAATGGTGTACTTATACGGATGATACTTGTGACGTTTTAAAATTCTTTGTGATGTAGTTTTCGAAATACCAGTGTTATGTTCAATTTCTCTAACAGATGTTGAAGGATTTTCAATAACTGATTGTAATACATTTAGTTCTGCATCTTCATTCCGTAATTTCGGATTTCTAGTAGGTTTTGAAAATGAACTATATTCTTTTAAATTAATTACCAAATTTCTGTACGTACGAGCACTGGGCTGCCTTCTTTCAGGATACAGCCTCAAGTACATCCGTTCAGCTTCTATACTGTTTTTATGAGACAAGATGTAACAACTCAACATATCAAACTTTTCAGTATTAGTAAATAAAGCCATGTTTGACAAAAAATATTCTGGAACGAATAATTTTTAAGTGACATTAAATTCGATTGTGTTTTTATGTTTCACGGCCTGCTTATTGTTAGAGTTTTTAATAAAATACATTTTCTTCAATTTTCTTTGTTGTTTTTAAAAATAGATAGTACATGTGCTATATCATTGTAAAGAGGATAAAAAACACGATCAATTATTTCAAAGCCGACTTGTCGTTCCATAAAAAAATTTAATTTAGGGTTGAAACTAAAAAATAGAAAGTGCAAAAAAATCCAAATTGATATTTAAATTCTGCATAAAAGATATCTTAAGAAAGTGCAAATAAAATTTATATGTCTAATATAACAAAAAAGATATTACAAGAAAAAGAAATTTGACATTTTTCTTTTTCTTGCCATAAGTCTTAAAATACATGGAAATTTGGAAATTGAAGATTGTCCTATAATTTCACTAATCCTTAGGAGTAATCCATCTAATTTAACCAAATCTGTATCTTTTATAATAAGCGAGATATCTGGGACACGTTGATATATATATATATATATATATATATATATATATATATATATATATATATATACTTTCTATTACTCTTTAGAAAGTGCATAGAAAAAACTCACTTACACGCAATACATATTATTAAAAGTAAAACATCAAGTACGACAGATCATAACATTATACATACATAACTCAACTTGTTTTTTCTTAGTTACCCATTAACCACAGAAACAAGTTAATTAATTTTCGTCTTGTGATATATTTCTGTTAATAGCAATCTTTCATTATTATCTGTATTACACAGCATTGCATATTACTTCATTTAAATTGATGCGTTTATTAATCTTGCCCCAGATATTAAATGATTTTTTTGTTTTGTGAATATCGTCGCTAAACAAGTGTCTTTCTAATTAAGAATCGAACGATGATTAATAGATTGAAAAATGTACATATTGGATTAACATCTAACTACAAAAAGCAGAATGTTATGTTACTATTGTAAAATGCATTTCAAACTAAACTCTGTAAATATAATAAATACAGGGTGGACAAACGAAGAAAATTGGAAGATTGTACAAAGACGAAATAAGTTAGAGAAATGATTTTTGTACCACGGGTAGATATCAATAAGTACCACATTTTAAAAATATTTTCGATCATACAGGGTGTTTCATGTTGTTGGAGAAAACTAAACTTATATTTTTTTAATGAAACACCCTGTGTATTATTACATTTTTGGAAAAGCCCATAAAATACGCTTTCTTTTGATACCAAATTGTAGGGGTCTATCTCTCTTGGTTTTAGAGATGTTCAGTTGTGTAGTATTTTGAAATGTTTTAATTTCAAGATTTTTTGTAATAATGTAATAATATCACTGTTTGTAAAAACTTTTTTTTTTTTACCTGGCACCTCCCATGGTGTTCGTGTCATTCGATGCTTTGGTTGATATTCTTTCTTTTTCATCAATCATGTCTAATACCTAAAATTAATAATTTTAAAAATATTTTCAGTTTATTTGTGAAATTGTTAATATAACGATTACAAATTGATTTAATGAATTATTTTAAATTTAACAGACTCTTTTGAACAAAATTAATGCATAAAACGCTCTTGCTTATAGGTAAATTTAAATCAGTCCTTAGTAAAATTTCTGAAGTACTCAATTTGATTATGTTCAGATCAACGATTTCATTGTTTAAGTCTTTTTGTAAAAATGTAAACATAGAAAGATGGTCATGAAATTGTAGTTTCATGCTAAAGAACTTTTTAATCAAGTTATATTTATTTATAAAAGAAACTTTAGCGTGTCACTTACAAAGTTTTGATATACTATCAATTCTACTGTAAAATTCGAATCTTCGAAAGTGTTTTTAATTTGTTTTTTTATCTATTGGGGATTACCAATTTGTCTTAATATTGTAAATTAACTATGCATTATTTTTAGTAAATTAGTCTTGCGAAAATAACTCTAAATATGTATTATTTTTACATGCAATACTGTGTAATAAAATAACAAATAATAAATACTACAAAACAAGAACAATAAAATGAAAAGAAAAAAAATCAATTTCTCATTAAATGCTCAAATGTTTTTCCTTCAACTTCAATACACTTATTAACACGTCGCACAAAATTATCTTTCACCAACTCGAATGTCGGCCATATGATATTTTGAATAGCATTTCCTTCATATTTTCTGCTGTGGTTAGAATTTCTTTATACACATAGTCTTTTACGTAACTCCACAAAAATAAACCGAGTGGGGTCAGATCAGTTAACCTCGGTGGCCAAGAAATGGGCCCTCCTCGATGGTAGTGGGCGGCTGCATCATCATGCTGGAACCACAACATATTTCGATAAACTGCTTCATTAATATTTTGAAAAGGTTAGGTAGCACATCTTTTAAGCAATTTAAATACACCTCGCCGGTTAGAGTATCTAAAAAACCTATAACATGGGACCCAATAATTCCCCCCACACATTTAGTGACCACCGATTTTGTTGGTCAACAGTGCTATAACAACGTATGTTATGTCTGTTCACTAAACCATTACTTTTGAAGGTAGCTTCGTCACTAAATAACATAGAATTGAGAAAATCAGGAACTTCTGCAATTTTTTACAAACACCAGTTGCAAAAATTGATTCTTCGTTTAAAATCTTGACCATATAATTATTGATGAAGTTCTATATGATATTCATGGTATTTATGGAAATTTAATATATTTTTCAGGCTAGATTCTTTATATCAGTCATGTGATATTTGTGAAGTACTTACATGAGAATTGCAAGTAAAACTGTTTGTTTGTTTTCATCATTGATCACTGCATTATTAACTACTTTCCGTTTTTTAAATTTAACACTATCTGTTTCTTCAAATATTTGTAAAATATCTTCAATCGCCTTAGGTCGCGGCTTTTTTTCAGCATCTGGGTATATTGTTGCATAAATTCTACTTGCCAGTAAGCAATTTTTTTGTCAATCTCCAAGAATAAAAATCATTAAAACCATTTCCTGAATATTTAGAGTCATTTTCAACACTTTGAATAAATTAAAACACAAATTAGGTTTAAACTGAATAAAACCAATTGTTACAAACAATTTTTCTTTTTTTTCATATAGATAATTTTATACAAATTTTTCACATTGACACGAACAAATTTGGAATTATTGTACATAAAAAATAAATACTTTGGAAGTGCAAAAAATAGCGTATATACTTCGGGATCAAAGTGCCTAAACCCTTTCAGTGGTTGTTGCCCTCGGGCTTCGCCCTCGAAGCAACAAACCCCACTCGCGAGATTAAATGCTGCACTTTGGTCCCTCTATATATAATATACTATTATTCTTGCGTCATGTATTCTACAATACCGTTATAACACTGTTACCCGATTTACATGTTTTACATTGTTAAAGATGTTATAAACAATTTTGTCAAAATTGAAAAATTAAAACATAAACATCAGCCTGCTGTTAATATAACAATTTGAGAAACGTATAAAGCCAACTATAGAATTAAATTTCAGTAAAGAATAACTAGGACATTAAAAATTAAATATTGTTAAACTGTCTTAAAGATGATAAATCAGAACACCCTCTAAACTGTCGAAGGCTAACAATGAAAAATATCAGCCAAAAAACACATTTAACGAAATTTTATCAAGTTATGATGTAAGTATAAAGTTGTGAAAAATTTCCATTTAAAAATATAAAAAAATGCATTAATAGTCACTATTGTTACGGTATTTTCCAATTTCACATTCCACACAATTATTTGTTGATTTTTGTAGTTTACTATTTATTGTTTCTGCTGTCCCCATTTAATATGTACCTTAAATTGTATAATATAAATAAAAAAAATCCTTGTGCTCATACCAGATGTTTTGATTAGTATTCTTCATAAATCGGCCGATAAAATAATATCATTCTTTAATGAACATTTATTTTAGCAGTGTGAAGCTTGATTTCGTGCATCCCGCATGCGATGACATTCGTATTAAGTCGTCGATCGGAAGCTCGTCCAACGTAGCCCGTTCTCTCTCTCGTCTGAGAATTTAATTATTTATTAATTTGCATTAATCTACATAATAAATGTATGTACTTTAATACCGGAACGTTAAAGAACAATTAAAACCTACATGTCGGTCCACTTAAAACGATAATATTTGCATTTAGAGCGAAGTATGCACGTATCGAGAACACGTCATTTTTTTTCAAAATTTAAATACTTTTTCAAAATTTGTAATTGCAGTTACCTTTATATTACTTTGATATGTCACTGGTTAAAATTTTGCACATTTTAAGACAAAAATAAGGAAGCTACGAGCACTGAAACCGATGGTATGTAAAACACGGGCGCCAAAACTACATTTTTTATGATAATTTAATTTTTAATTTACAACGTTAAGCGTCTAAAAAATTTATATTTTCTGAGTGTTATTATATGTCTACAGGGAAGATCTCTGCCATGTTTCACATCAATTGGGCTTACAATAAAAAAAGTTATCAGCTTTCAAACTGACCTATCTTGCTTTTTGAAACCGATAGTAAATATACAGGGTGTCAAGAAACTCTACGGACAAACTTTGCGTTGTGATTCTAGACCCAAAAATAAGAAAAAAAGTTCATATAAACCCAGGTCCGGAAACGCTTCGTTTGGGACCTACAGGGTGTGAAAAAGTTTTATTTTCCTCGGTTTTATGGCGATATTTTGTGAACAAATTTGAATATGGTTCTGAAATTTGGAGCATGGGGGTTTTTGTGGTCGAGAAACTTAAATATTTTATTGATTTTGATGCTGCCTGCAGAGGGCGCCATCTACAGTGGTATGCTAAAAGTTAATTGGCCTTAACTTTTTTACCACCTGGTATATTGACGTTCCGTTTTAATTAGTTTGTTCCATTTTCAGTTCTAAGCAAAAAAGGTATACTTGGTCGATGCCTCTCAGAACAACCGTTTTCGACATATTGGTTGATGAACAGTTCAATTTAACTCCCTATGATCCTTAGCTAATTGGAATTAAAAATCAAAGTAACGTATGTTTGCATTTTTATTTTAACTTTGAATTTAAGAACGAAAATGAAGAAATAAATAATAAAACTAAAAAAATAAATGTTACAAAAGGTGTTCCACATGATGACCATTTGTTTCGATACATAATCTCACTCGTTTTGATAATGAGCGGCGAATCCGTGAACATATTCCACATTATTTCTGAAGGTATCGCAGGCATCTTGGATTCTGTTCCAAAGTTGTTCCCTTGTTTCAATTGGTGCTGCGTATACTAGGGATTTTAAGTATCCCCAAATACAGTAATCACAAGGATTGATATCAGGAGACCTGGGAGCCCAGGCAACCGGACCACCTCTTCGAATCCATTGACCACCAAACGTATTGTTGAGATATTGTCGAACGTTGACGCCAAAATGGGCGGGACACCCATCGTGCATATACCAAAGATTTTGACGAACATTTAACGACACATCATCCAATAAACCAGGTAAGGAGTTTCTTTAATAATATGTGGGTTATCTCCAACATATGAATAATAGTGTGCATTATGCATATTGAAAATTCCATTTTTTGTAAATAACGATTCATTACTGAATAAGATATGGGAATAAAAACGAGCATTTTGGATTTTTTGGTTTCGTAACCAATGAGACAATTCTAGTCGTGCAGGAAGGTCACGTTACAAAATAGCCTGAACTTTTTGTAAATGGAAAGGATATAAGTTTTCCTTGTGGATGATATTCCAGACAGATGATTTTGATATGTTAGAGTGCATTGCTGAGAGCCTTCTTACACTACTCTCCGGATTATCTTCGACAGCCATTAAAATTGCATCTTCATTAGCTACCGTTACGGTGGTCGGTCTTCCTGTTTGGTTGTTTTTTGGAACTACACATTCAGTTTTTCGAAGTCGTTGATCAACCGCTGCAAATGTCGAGTGTTTCGGGTGGATTCTGTTAGGAAATTTTTCAGCGTATCTTCGCTGTGCTGCTCTGGCATTACACTGCATCTCACCATAGACTAAAAGCATATCGGCATATTCTTCATTACTAAAAGCAACCATTTTTAGAAATGAAACAGGTTTTAAATTGCTATAAAATTATTATGTTAATTTGAAATTTGGGACGCTGTATCAAAAGATAACAAAAGTCATAAATACATTTGTGATTTGAAACAACTGCAGATTTTGTTTACAAGCTGCTAAATGTAATGACTTAACTTTTTACCACCGGTATATTGACAATCCGTTTGAATTAGTTGTTCCTTTCACTCAACGTTCGACAATATCTCAACAATACGTTTGGTGGTCAATGGATTCGAAGAGTTCACGGTCTAGACTCCCAGGTCTCCTGATATCAAGCTAGTGATTACTGTATTTGGGGATACAAAATCCCTAGTACCTTCAGAAAATTGAAAATAGGAACAACTTTGAACAGAATAAGATGCCTGCGATACCTTAGAAATAATGTGAAAATATGTTCACGGATTCGCCGCTCATTATCAAAACGAGTGAGATTATGTATCGAAACAAATGGTCATCAGTGAACACCTATTTTTAATTCAATTTAGTTATTATTATTATTGTTTCGTTCTTAAATTCAAAATTAAAACAAAAATGCAAACATACCTTACTTTGATTTTTAATTCCAATTAGCTAAGGATTATAGAGAATTAAATTGAACTGTTCATCAACCAATATCTCGAAAACGGTTGATCTGAGAGACATCGACCAAGTATACCTTTTTTGCTTAGTACTGAAAATGGAACAAAATAATTCAAACGGAACGTCAATATTTCTCGACCACAAAAACCCCCTGTGCTCCAAATTTCACTGCCATATTCAAATTTGTTCGCAAAATATCGCTATAAAACCGAGGAAAATAAAATTTTTTTACACCCTGAAGGTCCTAAACGAAGCGTTTCCGGACCTGGGTTTATACGAACTTTTTTTCTTTTTTTGGGTCTAGAATCACTACGCAAAGTTTGTCCATTGAGTTTCTGGACACCCTGTATAGAAGTAATAATGGTAGTAAAAACAACGCCCTGCCCCACCGTCTTCACAGAGTTGTTTATAAATTATTGTGTCAACTTTCATTGCTGGCACTTTCACATTAGTCAATAATCATCGAATTTGGAAGCTTTTTATTCAAAATCCGTAAACTAAAAAGGTAAAAACGGCATTTTATAGATACGAATTATTTCTTACATAGCTTAAGAAATTGTAACAACTTTTTTAAGCAACTAATCATAATTTTATAACAAGAAGAAATTATTTATTGATAAAACAGGAATTCTTTTTTGTTCTGATCCCCTTTTAACGCTCTGTATTATAGCTTGTACAATTTCAAACAAATTATGACTCCAAAAAAATTAGATGTCATTAAGAAATTTGAATGATCTATATGACTACTAAATTATGTTTGCTGTAATAAGCTGCCTAATAATACAGAGGTCGACATAAAGTCATCAATTACTTTAAACTGTTTTAGTATCGTGATGGGCGTATAAACTTAACTAAAACGATTTATAAAAATATTATCTTGGAGATCACGGAGTATAATTTAAAAAACAATAAGTTTACAGATTACAGGTTTATATTCTATAAAGATATAATAAGAATTGTGTATGCGCAATATTACCATAAAATTCGTTATTGACATGTCAACAGCCACGAATTCGACATGGCGACACAAATCAAACAAAAAGAGTATTTTAAAAAGCAAAAGGAGATTGCTAAATTATTGGGAATTTCTTTTACTGGAAACGAGCATATTTCATATAAAATATATTCGTTGACTTCAATTTTTGTATTTAGCGTTTGCTATCCATTTATTGCTTTCAGTGAATTATTTAAGCATGAATTTGATGTAGTAGCCAACATGATTATGTATACCTTTGGCATATTTATAGGTAAGTTTCTACCTGAACATTTATAGATTAGAAATAGCATACATTTTTAAGGTTTTGCAAAAACTATGATAATCGTTCGTAATCGTATTAAGATAGGAAAAATGCTTGATAAATTGGAAAGTGAACCATTTATCTTGAACAAACGTCGTGGTGGTGATGTAGAAGAGCAACTAATAAGGAAATGTTTGTGGATTACGAATGCTCAAGTACATTACTGAACTAATTTGACTGATAATTATGCTAATAAACAGTTTGTAGACATACACCTATTACGGATTAGGTTCTCTTACGCTACTAGCAGGATTTTTATTCACTGTAATTAAACGGATATCGAGCAGTGATTTTCATGACTGGGAATTTGCATACGGACCAATAACTGTATTAAATGTAACATATAGTCCTAATTATGAAATATCAGTCTGTTACCAAAATTTAAGTATCATCTGGATTGGTTATCATTTTGTTACGGCGGATTTACTTGTGGCAGATATTTTGGTACACATAAGTTTTCAATTTAAAATGCTGCAAAATAATTTTAGAAGAATTTTGAGTAACAGTTATATTAAACAAATGGTAATAATTTTTTATTCAAAGTATAGCTTAATGAATATGATTACACTGCCGAGCAAAAAATTTAGGTCACTTTAAATAACTTAAGAAATTACAAATCATTTTAAAAATTAAACTAATCAGGGAGGCATAGGTGCAGTAGGCGGTGAATGGGCGTCTGTCACATTCTGTCACCGTATTCGTAACGTTTGTTACACAACAAAAATTAGTCCTAAGTAAACATTCACATCTAGGTGCTTATTTTTTAGTTAAGTTTTAATTTTTTTCTCTAAAACCTATTCGTTATATGGTTTATTGTGGGAAGTGACGGTTTACTGTTCTTATTGCTTATTTACCAGGACCATAATGCCAGTAGATTCTATTGTTGTGGCACGAATTGTAGCGTTGATACAAGATGGTAGAGGACAACGAGAAACCGCCAGAATTGTTGGTAAGAGCCTAGGTGATGTGCAAAATGTGTACCAGCGTTATCAGGAGGAGGGTCTTATAACCAGAAGAGCCGGATCTGGGCGAAAAAGAGTCAGGAGTCGAAGGGATGATCGGTTTTTGTTAATCTCTAGCTTGCGGAATAGAACATCTTTTGCGATTTTGCTGCGAAATCAGCTTCGAGAGGTTAGAGGTGTTACTATTAGCGAATATATAGTTAGAAGAAGGCTTCGTGCTAATGGATTGTCTTGCAGAAGGACGGCTAACGGGTGGGTCGGTTTTGGTTTGGGCAGATACCACTCCAGAAGTACGTACAGAGTTGATTTTTGTAGAGAATGGCTCTCTAACAGTTCACAGATACGTATTGGAGGTCCTGGAAGATCATGTTATACCTTTCGTGGTCAGTATGGGCGAGTAAGGCATTTTCATGCATGATAATGCAAGACCACTCGTTGCCAAGATTGTCAGTGAATATCTAAATGAAGTAGGAACTACGCGGTTTGATTGGCCAGCATGCAGTCCAGATATGAATCCCATCGCACATGTCTGGGATGAATGAGTTAGGGCGACGTATCCGAAGGCATACACCACCCCCAGAACTGCCCAAGAGCTGAGAGATTCGCTATTGCAGGAGTGGAATAACATAGCTCAGAATATAATCCTTAATTTAATTCAGAGTATGTCTCGTCGAATGCAAGCAGTCGTTAACATGTTATTAATTATCATCAATTTTTCAATAATGTTAAGTTTCTTCATTCATTTCGTTCCCAATAACAATAGTTGACCTTCGTTTAAAATGTACAGCTACTCTTTTTCTAGAATAAATCATAAAAAAAATAAATTGTGTTGTTTGATTCCATATTTAAAAGCTACGAAAATGCAGTAGGTAAAGTTACAATGTGCAGACATAAGCGAATGCATTTTATTTTTAAAATTATTTGTGATTTCTTGAGTTATTTAAAGTGACCTAAATTTTTTTCTCGGCAGTGTATTATAATTCACGTACATCAGATTTTTCCCGACTAGGGAATGAACATTTAGTATGTATTTTAGGTTTGTGTGGGGCAAATATTTCTAAAATCAAGGTAAATACGTTTCTATCCTTTTACCTAGAAATATCCAGCATGATAATGATACAAATTCTAAAATTTGATAAATCTAAAAAGTCCTTCAACGTACCGGGTGGTAATTTTCTCAGAAAATATGCAACTAAAGTTATATTTGAAATGTTACTAAAGTAAACACTGAAATATTTTGCCGTCTTATAAAATATAGTGGTGGGGGAACGTTACACATGTTTTTATTTAAATGGTAATAACTCCGGTATAAGTTAACGGAATTGAACAAATTAGGTCTCGTTTAAAAGAGCTCTTGTTACTTAATAATCTGCTTTATAAAAACTGTTCGAATAGATTTTGCTGCTATGGTAGCTAGAGGGTGCTGCTTGACGCTATGTCTATTTTTACATAGTTAGAGGATAAAATTCATATAGTCAGCGCAAATCGCAACTTCCTATCATTTTTCCAACTGAAGATATCAAGAAAACAAATATTAATCAATGCCGCCCTCTAGTTCTGTAACTGAGTCTCTACGGTCCCTTATTCGTCCAATCATGTTATCCTGGTGTAGTGGGTCCGGTTGCAAAAACCATATCTTTTACTCGACCCCATAAATAAAAATTTAGGCATGTCAATCTGGTGATCTAGTCGACCATGGAAAGATGCCACCCTGTACTATCCATCTGCCAGGGTAGTTGGCATCTAAAAATTCCCGAACAACAGCCACCATCGTGATGAAACAGCGTTCGTTGCCGAATTTCAAGGGGCACTTCCTCTAACAAAATCAGTAATTCATCTCTCAAAACTCTAGGTTATTGTGTGAGGATTAAACTGGACATAAGCTAAAACGTTAATAATATTATCTGCGGTGCGTCCCCTGCGTTATCTGCGGTATACGGGAACACGAACGCATTTGTCATGCATTCAGAATAAACAACTATCATGGCAAATAATTCTTCGTTGATATAAAGCACTTTGTAACACTAAAAGGCAACGCAACACGAACAACAACAACAAAAACTCAAACAACACGAAAAACTTGAACAATAACACAAAATTGGTACCTAATGCGATTTGGAAAATCAAGAACGAGCTTTGAAAAATAGCAACTAAATTACACTGACATGAAACTAAAATGTTTTAATATTTTGACGTATTGCTCGCAATTTTGATTCCACAGCCTACTAACGTTTATGATGGATGCCTTCGCTAAGAAACTAGAGGCGTTTGAAAACATTCGAACACGGTTTGAGCAAACTTGTAGCGCCAAATATTTTCCCGAATCCTATGAAAATCGTCATACTACAAATGAGGATGATGAATTACAAGTCTTGTTAACGATTGAAGAAAATCCGCATATAAGTACAAGACAAATTGAACTTAACCAGGGGATAAGCAAATCTTCGGTTCACAGAATAATTAGAGAACAAAAGTACCATCCCTACCATTTATGTTTGCATCAATCTCTTCATGGTCAAGATTTCCAAAAAAATAAATTTTCTAATATTTTCTTCAACAAAATTGATGAAATTCCAAATTCATATATAGTTCCTTTCAGTAACGAAGCAAAGCAATCTTCAACAATATCGGTGTCGTTAATAAGCATAATATGCATTACTATGCTCACGAAAACTCATGTTAGGTACGCCAGGTGGGTTTCCAACACCAGTGGTACCTGAATGTGTGGGAAGCAATCCTAGGCGATAAAGTTATCGGGCCATTCTTCTTTCAAGAACGACTTGATGGAGAACGGTACATTAGATTTATAGAGCACGATTTGTCTATTATACTAGAAGTGGTTGATCTTGGAAACACGAAGATTAATGTTTCTTCAACATGATGGTGCGCCTGCCTTTTCACCGGAACGTAAGGCATTACTTAAATCACTAGCTAGGAAACCGATGGATTGGTCGAGGATGTGATATTTCATGGCCAGCAAGGTCGCCCGATCTAACACCTACAGACTTTTTTCTCTGGGGATATACAAAACAGCAAGTGTATGAAGAATTGCCAACAACTGCGGAGGACATGAAAAATTGCATATCAACAGCTTTTAGAAATATTACCCCCCAAATGTTAAACAGGGTTAAAGAAAATTTTGCAAGACGTCTTGAAGTTTGTGTTCAGGAATGTGGAATATTTTTGAGCATTTACTGCAAATTTCCGTCCCTTTCCACAAATAAATCTGCACTCGTTTTAATTATTTAGCGTGTTAAAATTTTGCCCTATCCACTAAAAACAAAACTTTAAACCGTTGTAACTTTTTTTGTGTTTACTTTAACCTATACAATCGTGGTATCGTAAGAAACCTTATGGAAATCTACATTCAGCAAAACCAAAATATACAGGGTGTTGCATTTGAAAAAACAGAGTTTTTGTAAATTTTGTCTTAGTTAAAAACCCTCTTATTAGAATACACATGTTTTTTTACCACGCATAATATGGAATCTACATAATATTTTGGGATTACAAGTGTCCGAAGTATAGCCCTCTAACGGGAGAACAGTTGAAAATAACCCCATATAATTTGGTATCAATTTGATCAGAATTAATGTGGCTTTCCAAAAATGCCATAATATACTGGGTATACCATTTCAAAAAAAAACATTTTTGGTGCAACAATCTGTATGTGAACAACATGTAGAAGTGAAAATAATTTTAAAATAGGACACGTGGTGTACCTATTGTCTCACCAAAACCGAATTTTAAAATGTCGCCTCGGTGAGAAGCTATCTCCCGTCCTCACACCGATGGGACACACTGTATATGTTTTCCACTGCCTGTGTCAAATTATGTGTTACTCCTATTTCGCGCATAGTTTACTTCTTGATACTGTATCGTATGCTTTTCTTAGGTCTACAAAAGCCATGTGAATTGCATTATTTTTCACTCTCTTTTTTGTTGTTGAAGCATATATATATATATATATATATATATATATATATATATATATATATTATATATATATATAATGGTCAATGGTTGATTTTCCTGCTATAAACCCCGTTTTTTCTTCTGCAATCGTTCCTGTTATGCTTTCTTCTATTTTATTCCTTACATTCTTCCCATCATCGTTATTGCGCTTATTTCCCTGTAGTTACCGCATATTCTTCGATCTCCTTTCTTATAAATTGATGTTATATATGTTTGTGTCCATTCACCTGGCATTTGTTTTTCCTTTGCAACTTTTTGGAACGTTTCTCTAATCATCCATAGTAGTTTTGCTGAGCCATATCTTATTAGTTCCGGAACAATACCTCCTGGTCTAGCCGATTTATTATTTTTAATTGACCTTACCACTTTTTTATCTCTTCTTGAGTGACTATAATTCTTTCTTCTTCTAAACTTTCATTATTAAGGTCGTCCTGTCTTTTTTCTATTATAAATTTTTCTCGCTTTTCTGTTAGTAGTTCTTGATAATCTGTTCCTCTATGTAAGGAATGTGTATGCTTTCTCTGATATTCGTTATTAGTGTTCGTATTGTTTTACATGATTCGCCATGATCGTGCCCCCGACATATTGATCAATTCTTTGGCATGTTTGTTGCCATTTTTCGTTTTTTTCCCTTACCACTAGGATTTTTACTTCTCTGTTATTTTCTCTTCTTGGGTTTTAGTGCTTAGCCACTTTTCGTAAAGTTGTTTTTTAAATTGTATAGCTTTCCTGGTCTTTTCAGTATATTTCCATTTATATGCCTCTTCTGTTTCTTCTACTTCTCTGAGGGCTTTCGACGCCGCTTTCTGAATACTATTCTTTATATGTGTGTATCTTCTACGCTATAGTACCTATGTTTTATTAGTTTTTGATCTAACCTTCGCTTGTATAATTCTTTTACTGTTTCATCGTTTAGTAGATATAGTTTAAATTTAGGTTCTTTGTTTACATTTCCAGTGCGTTGTCCTTTATGTCTTTCTCTTGTTTCCATCTAAATTCCATGTTAGTATTACTAGTCTATGGTTCGTCCCGTACTCTGCTCCTCTATTCACCCTCACGTCCTTAATTGTTACTGTTGTTTTTTACCACTATATAATGACCTCGTGTCTGTTCTATCCACATATACTTGCAGATATCTTTATATTTGAAAAACTCGTTTGTTATCTTGAGATTATGTGATTCGCACATTTCTATTATTTTTTCCCGTTATCATTTAATGCGTTCTCTCCAAACTGACCTACGGTTTTGTCGTTTATTCTACATCATGTTCTTGCATTCAGATATCCTGCTATTATGATTTCTTCGGTCGTTATTACCTTTTCTAGTTCTTCAGTTAGTGCGTCCATACATTTCTCTTTCTCTTCTATTGGGCTATTATCGTCGGGACCATACACTCCCGATATTACTAGATCACGTCCATATACACTTTTGTTTAGTTTTATTATTCGTTCATTTATGGGTTGCCAATACTTTACTCGTTTAATGTATTTATTCTTGACGAGTATTGCTACTCCTGATTTGACTCATCTACGTCTGTTCACTCCACTCCAGCAATGCATTATTCCTTCCAAGTTTTTGTTCCGTTTCCTTTCTTTTTTGTTTCACTAATTATTAGTATGTCGACGTTTGCCTTCTTGAGTTCTTCTATTACCCCTCTAACCTTCTCCATCCTTGTATATTCCATGTACCAATAATAATTCTTTTTCTTTGATTCTGTGTTGGTCGGTTGAGACTTGACACTGGGATTTGAGTATTTATTGCGGAAAACTGCCCCCCACATCCGATTGGACCCCCTCTTGCCGAAGTGTGGGTTACCACCCGGGGATTAATTTTTTTTTCTGCTTTGTCATTCTCTTTTCCCTTAGTTTTTTCTATGTATGCCTAACGCCAAAACCCTATTTTGGAGTACCTCTTTGATCAACCGCCCACTGTGAGTAAGTCGCTGTTTGAAGCCGCCCATTCTGGATCCGACGCTGCTATTCTTGAGTGGTTCTTCCGCTCCCTCGGTGATTGAGATTTTCTTCTGCCCTTGGGACCATTGACTGGTTTTCCATCTGTAACCCTAGTTAGAGGCCCTTACTGGGTGCTATCAGCCGGGCCAGCTGAACCCAGATTTTTTATAGGTCTTACTCCTCTATCACACCCCATTTATCCTGGCTTATTAACAGGCAGAGCCTAAATCCAATTCTTGGATCAGGTTGGCTTGGTTCATTCAAGCTTAACAAGACAATTCCATGTTCAAAGAAGTTTTATATCAAACACGCCAAACGCGGTATCATTTTTTGACTTTGCAATTACATACAATTAATCACCGTTTTTTATTTTACCGCCACTCTTCGTTACAGGTAAGTTTTCTATTTATTATACTGATATTAATAACATACTGGTTAATTATAATAATTTAAGTAACAACTTTTTTTAGTTTAGCTAAAAGTTCATTTACTAATTTTCATTAATAAATAGTTCTGCAAAACTTCCTTTAAGAATATTTTATATGATGATTGATTTGGAGAATTATCACCGTTTGATACATTATATATGCATAGATCGTGCGTGCAATTTATTTTATTTTTTACTAACACTACTTTATTTATTCTCACTTCAGAAGATTATTTTCTTGTTTCCATATTCCACCGATTATGTTTGATTACTGCATATTAATTTTGTTTTAAGCATTTACAGACTAACAATTAATTGTTTAGTTCAAAGTTATAATTTAGAATTTTTTACACGGAGTAACTGCTCACAAATTAATTTTAAGTTTGTTGTCATTCTTTAAAAAACCCGTGACTATGCCACTCTTTTTTTAAGTTTGGATTCGTGCTTCAAGACTTACGTTTTATAAAACTTGTTTTTTAACATACTATTAAATTCCTAGTATATTTATATAATATCTGCAAAAGTAAAATCACTAAAACTAAAAAGTTGTTCGAACAACGAAAATGCAATGAACTAGCTACATCTCCTTTAGGCAGTCGTAAATTTTGGTCTTTAGCTAAAGCATTAGTAAAAACTTTGGAACATCTTCATTTCCCCCCCTGACGTCTACTGACGGACCGGTAGTTGCAGATTCTGTAGACAAAGCCAATGTTTTTGTGGATTTGTTTGCATCAAACTCGTGTCTCAATGATTCTGGAAAAGATGTGCCCCTAGTCAACTCTTCTTCATACGCCATGAAACCAATTCATTTTCGGTACAAGCTCTTGGAATCGATCATCAGTAGGCGACTGGCCCAGACGGTATCCCAGCTATTGTCATCACTTCCATTTTGTCTAAAATCATGGAAAAAGCCATCAATCAGCAACTGGGTTTCTAGTTTCCTTGAGAAAAGATGAATACGTGTCGTAGTTGATGGCCTTTTTCAAAAGAAGTTAGCATTAACGCGGGCGTACCACAGGAATCCGTTATAGCGCCTACACTTTTTCTGCTGTACATAAATGACCTTATTTCTTCAACAACTAACCCCATCCATTGCTTTGCTGACGATAGCACTCTTCACTGTAGTTCATCTCAGTCTACTCGTAGTAATAATCCACATTCTATGTCAAATTAAGAAATTAAAGCTGAAATGGCAAATTCAATCAACAAAGACATTCAACGTATTCTCGAATGGGGAAGCAATAATCTAGTTAAGTTTAATGCTAACAAAACTCAGTGTTGCCTTATGTCCGCCAAAAAAGATCGATCATTTCCTGTTGTAAGTATGAATGGCTCAGTTCTTAAGTTTTCAGACACTATTACTCTGTTGGGTATGACTGTATCTTCAAATCTCTCATGGGTTGACCATCTTCTGTCAGCTTCCAAAAGAGCAGCTCGTAAAATAGGCTTTTTGTACAGATCTAAGCAGTACTTTACCGCTCGACAACTCCTTCTGCTGTATAATTCTCACCTCTGGATTAGTGCTCACCAATACGTTCTCGATATCGTTGATCGTATTCAAAAGAGAGCGATTAGGCTTATAAATGACCCGTCCTTAACGTCTCACATAGAGTCCCTTGAGCATAGAAGGATGGTTCCAGTTCTTTCTTTATATTATCGTTATTACAACGGCTATTGTGCTGCTGAATTATATTCTTTGACACCATCTCGGGCTATCTTTGCGAGAAACACTCGGTTCACTCATTCACATAATCGGTATGCAGTACAAATCTCCACTTGTCCTACCAAACGGGCGCAATCCACATTTTTCTACACGGCTTTAAACTCTGGAGCGATCTCCCCAGTTCCTGTTTTCCTCTCACTTATGACATGTTCATAGGCATCTATTGGCAATTTATTATCTCTCTATCCATCCTCCTAAGTGTTCCTCAGTGCTTTAGCACGATAGGCCAAATTTAGCCTGTTCAGGTCCACAATCATAAAAAAAAAATAATATATATACATATATATATATATATATATATATACACATATTTCGGTGTGGTCGAGGTTGTCACGTGTGTGCATGGTTCTATCGAGTTGTTAGTATCGAACCATAGGATGTTCGTTAGTAACGTATTTTCCCGTGTTTATATCTGGAATTAGTATAACTGTTAATAGGATATAGTGTCCGGATTCTGAGAACGAAATATAGGTTTGGTTTGTTTACCAGTCGTAGATTGGAGTGTTAAATTAAGATTTGGTTTACGCGTTGACACCAGTAGATAGTGAAATTCCTTTTACTATTTTAGTTGAGAGTTGATTAGTTCCTTTGTAAATAAAGGTTGTTCGTACCTTTCTTAAATTTTGTTCATTACAGTCATTGTCGTTAAACTGCGTAAATTGTTATTTGTTATTGAAATGTAGTGCAGAAAAGCATATATTGCAGGTTTAAAAACGTTTTAGTGATAGATTGGCAGGAATCGTTCTTAAATTTTTGGTCTTCAAAGAGTTTAGCTTCTGGATACGAGACTTTATGCTTCAGTGTCGAGAGGATAGCTTATCCGAATGGGATATCGGTTTCACTGATAACAGGCAGATTTTTTTATGATGCAATTTTCCGCTAGGTTTCCGAATTTTCAGTTTTTGGCGCGTGTTAAAATTTAAGTCATAAATTGGTATGATTGATTGGCTGGGATAAAAATCCAATGTGACGAGAATTGGAAGGTTAGTATGTCAGTTCTAGTTTAGATGTAGTAGTGATAAGCCTAGTTACCGCGGCCGGTAAAAGTACGAAGTGCGTTAGCTTTCAAGTGGGAATGGTGTTACAAAATGCGTGTTGAAAGAACTTCCGTTAAGGGTATGTTTCTCCGTCCACCCTATTGGAGATATTGAGCAGCTTCAACTAGCACGCGATTTGCATATCGTTACGTGTCGTTTGTCCGGAGGGACATCGTTAAGCATCTTTAAAAGAGGGTTTGGGTGTTAGAACCTAGTGCCTTTCCTTACTTTTTGATTAAAGTCGCCTATTGTGCGGAGGAAACAAAACGTCCATTCCTGAACATCAAGCTTTTCAGGTTCACGGCAAGCTAGTAACTAGAATGCAACTATCGACTGATTTTATTTATCTTATTTATTTGCGAAAATTGTTGAAATACACAATTTTATAGTGACGAAGTACGAATATTTTTCAATATTGTATTTGGACAGTAACGTAAAAGTGTATAATACCCACCCCTAGATCCGCTGAGCTTACGGTATCCCTTGTTTTATGTGTTACCCTGTTCTAATGCTATTTTAGACCGTAACAAGGTCAACTTCATGCGGTTGATGATAATATGCATTTCATTAATATATTTCTAGGAAAACGAAGTGCAACTTAAAGAGATAAAACCAGATGTTGTTAATGACCAATTGGAATTAAAATGGACATATTTGGAATCAACTTTAAAGGAATCTATTTGTTACCATTTAGCAATACTTGACATGGCAGACGAAATGGAAGAGCTCTGCAGTGGACTGTTACTGTTTGTTTTCATAAGTACGCTAGGAATGTTATGTTTTATTATATACCGAGCATCCATGGTATGAAAACTCTTAGGACCACGTTTAGTTATAAAACATTGACAATTATAGTTACCTTTAGGGGACACGCAGATTTTAAGAAATTTATTTGAAGGAATGTCCATAGCTCTTCAGGTTTTAATCATCTGTTATTGGGGCCAAGAGGTCACAAATGAAAGTGAATTGGTTGCTAATTCTATAATAGAACCAAATTTTACTGGCGCTGATATCAGATTTCAGAAAGCTATAATTTTGACTATTATTAGAAGCCAAAAACCAACAACTTTAACAGCAGGAAAATTTACCGCTATTGGACTATCCACTTTTGCATGGGTAATAAGGTTTTGAATTAAATTTACATTACCTGACTATATCCAATTTGTTTTAGATAATGCGTACATCATATTCAGCTTTTATGGTGGTGCATAATCAAAATGAAAAAGTAAAGTAGTGGTTCGGATTATCTTTGAAACCACGCAAATGTCTACACCTTTTCTAGATATTATAAGAAAGATTATTGGAAGATGTAAGCTTTTCATGTTCACGATTAACTTAGATAGACTTTTTGAGAACATTCGTAATGTAGGAATTCGTTTCCAATCTGTTTAATCCAGAAACCATGTTAAATTATTTTGTGTGTGGGGTATAGGGTCAATACGAAAATTGTCACTTTCCACACACCATGTAAGCTACAAAAAGAAGCAAATATTTGTTCTGGATAGATATATTTGGAGCAGATTCCAGTGCGTGTTCAAAAAAATTGACCACCGTTTAAAAGATATGAGCCAAACTTGGTCTTTGAAAACAAATTGAGACTTTTAGAAGAACCACCCAGCACATTCTAAAACGTATAAACAAGCAGCTAGCGAAGTAATTAGAGCACTTTTATTATTGGCACTGGACTACTATATACGTTGGTAACAGTAAGTCTATTTAATAGTAATAGTAGGCGAATTTTCTAAAATACAACCCTGAAAATTCAAAAGGTAGCAAAGATAAATGAAAACGAGGAATATGTATCAAATAATCAAAAACTTAAAAATTATTAATTTTATTAAATACATAAGTAAAAGTCTACCTCGAGTAGGATTTAAACCTACAACCTGTACTTTGCTAGAGTAAAAAAAAGACAGTTTGCATCGATTGGGGCTTGAATCTCAATGGCGCAGATGGTTAGCACGGTACTCTAGCAAAGTACAGGTCGTAGGCTCAAATCCTACTCGAGGTAGACTTTTTATTTATGTATTTAATAAAATTAATAATAATTTTTAATTACATATTTATCTTTGAACTTATTCGTTCATAACAAAACTTGTAATAAAATCAAGGACTTGTTTATGAAAATGTAAACCTTCATCATTATTACACATATTAAAATACTGATCTTTTGGGTTTTTAATGGTGTATTTGTATATTAATGTAATACAATCTAGATGTTTGAATGACTCTTACAGTTATCTTCGTCAGTAGCAATATTATATATTAAAATTGTTGAAACAATTTTGTGAAGTTTGAAAAATGGTTGCAACATCTTTAGCAATTTTAATAGATAATATTACTACTGACGAAGATAACTGTAAGTGTTATCGAAACGTTTAGATTGTATTACATTAATATACAAATACACGAATAAAAACCCAAAAAAAAAGATAAGTATTTTAAAAATACATTACATTTTAAGTCGCCCAAATTATTGTTTAGACAATAACACACAAATTAAAGTAAACTGTAGATTTCTACCACGAATATGAATTTAAAAAACGAGGCATCAAAGATTAGATTACCGAAATGTTAATTCTGCAGAAGGCAGTAACATATCAAAGTAATTAGTTATTTGTGAACGTTATTGTTTACTCAATTCAGCAATTATAAGTAAATCTAAAAGGAACGTAGACCGGTGAGTTGAAGGATTTATGTACTAAAACTTTACCTTAAACAAACCAATCTTTATGTGAAACTGTCTGTAACTACATTTGATAATAAAGAAAAATAAATGCCCGTGGCACAAAAACCTTTGTCCTAAATGAATAATAAATACAAATAAAATAGAACTTACTTTAAGGTTCTTTATATTCTAACTGACGTTGAGATACCAAACAAGATTAGCGCTACAAGAGTCACTGATATATTTTGTCAATGTAGGTAAATTGACAAGACAAATAAGTAAGCAATGGTTAACTGTTATTATACACCTATATAAATTAGAGAATTTGCAAGAAAGTAAATTTTATAGATAGAACTGGTTCCAGTTTGAGAAACGTATAAAGCTTTATAGGTAACTGGAATATTAATAGCGAAGTTCCAGTTTGATAAACGTATAAAACCTTATCCGTTTCTCAAACTGCAATATTAATAGCAGGCTTACGTTTATGTTTTAATTTTTCAACTTTTACAAAATTATTTACAACATCTTTAACAATTTTAATAGATATTACTACTGACGAAGATAACTGTAAGTGTTATCGAAACGTTTAGATTGCATAATTACCATTACCATTAAAAAATCCAAAAAAGATAAGTATTTTATTATGTGTGATAATGGTGAAAAACCTACAAAAATGGCACAGAGAGGCCCAAAAAGGAAAAGTAGAAGTAAAAGTCCTAAAGCAATTCCAGATATAAGTTTGACGTGTAATTAAAGAAATGCGTAGAACTAATTTACTTACCACATAGGACACAAGTTGATATAAAAAACTTATTTCCGAGATTTAACTCGTTGAATTAGGTATATAATAGACCTTATTAAATATAAATAGTGAGTTGGATTACGTCCCAGTTAACTTGGGTCATTAAATTAAAATTCAATACTTTTTTGGAGCAAGATTATCTTATGTATTCCACCACTAGATGTCACCAATTTTTATGCAATTTATATAATTATATTTACATAAGACAATTTAATTTCAATGTAGCAATGAGAAAATAAAAATACATAACAATGAGATATATAATTATTTATACCCACAAAACAGTAAATTACAATTTAATTAGAGAACGCATAAATCAATGATATACAAGACTCAATAGCTTAACATAGGGTCTTTACTTAGGGTAAAATTATTGCGTATATTGCATAAAATTTACTAAACGAATTGTAAACATAAGCGAAATTCCAATTACGCACGTCACAAAATTCCCTCTAGCAAAGAAAAGCCGGGTAAGAGAAAAGAAAGAAAATAAATAAAATTATAAACAAAAGCACGAAGCAACCAAAGCGAGCAAAGCGACAAAAACAAAATGGCAGAAAGGATACTTAATATGTAGTATCAGACAAAAAAAGAGGACCCTAAAATCAGTAAAGGTTGACATCAGGATAACAATCAGTTATATATAGACAGCGTTTGCGACGTTTTCAACGCCGAAAATAGCGAAGAGACAAGTTAGGAAGACGATGAAAATCAGTAATAGCTAATATTACAGATTAATCGGAATCAGTAGGATTTGCCAGAATCGTCTTTTAATTCATAAGTCCAGGGAGAGACAACTTTCTTAGTAACATAAGGTCCAGAAAATTTGGGAACAAGTTTAGTACTGATGTCACGAGAAGCGTTAGAGAGTACACCATTAAGTTTCCTCATAGGATCATTCAGAGAGAATCTGACGGATAATCCTTGTAGATTGTAGTGAGTAGCTTGATATTGATAAGATTTAGACAGTCGTTTATTGATGTTCAGACGGATGGATTCAAATTGACGAATAACTTTAGTACCAGGAGGTATCGTACGATCTGCATCAGAAAGAGTAGAATCAGGAGAAGGAGGAGGACCTAAAATCTCTAAAAAGTACATGTTTATGTCCAAATAATGCGAAGTAAAAACAGAAACTAATTATTTCGTGTTAAGCAGATCTAATAGCGCAACTAATGTTTGCAAGCTCACATTCCACGTGTAATGATTTTGGTTGATGTAAGAAGATATCGTCGTTTTAAGAACTCGATTAATTCGTTCGTAAGGGTTTACTTGGGGGTGGTATTTAGCATTAAAGAGAGCAGGAGTACGATATTCGGCACAAACTTGCTGCGAAATTGTACGCCATTATCACAAATGATGTACTGAGGAGTACCAAACATGAGAAAGATATTGTCTTCAACTACACGACAAACCGAAGTAGCAGTAGCAGTACAGAGAGGGAGGAATCATGAAAATTTAGAGCGCCAATCAGCAACAACCAAAATGAGGAGAAGGAGGATCTAGGAAGAGCACCAACAATTGTTATGCATAGCACTTGCCAAGGGCGAGTGTGTTTGGCTCTCGGAGCTAGAAAACCAGGAGCCGCGCATTGTTCAACCTTAAGTGCAGAACAAATGAATCAGTGACGAACATAGCCAGCGACATCTGCACGTAGAGTAGGGCATTAATAGTTCAAAGAAATTCTCGTCACACCAAAATGACCAGAATTAGGAGGCTCATGATGTTCGGAGATCAATTGATGACGTTGTTATTTTGGGCAAAATATACTCCAGCGATCAGGAAAGGATTCGGAAAGAGAAGTAATACGCATACGTTTATACAGAAGATCATCCTTAACACACCACGAGGAAAATTTTCTAACAGAAGAAGAAACACGACGGAGAATATTTAAGTGCCAAGGATCAAAGTAATTGACGAAATAGTAGTAAGTACATAACGTAATTCACCGCTTTCCTACCCGCTCACTTATCGTGAGATAACCAGAGGATAGCATAAATCCTGATTTAACATCTTTGTTAAATGTTAACGCACGTAGAACGTTCCGTTATCCAGTCAACCTGTTTATTTAACAGTCCTGAATACCAAAAGGTCCCGAAGATTTAATGTTCTTACGCCATTCCCAGACTAGGAGAAAACTTTACTTCTTATCGGTGAACCTGAAACCGTATCCGATCCTGATCGCAAATCGCTATAACCCATATTTGAGGGAGTAATCCCTCTTCAAGAATACCGTACCTATAAAAGTTTGGTTTATCCTGCACCTGGTAATCTTTAAACTAAAACTTTCCTGAAGGTTTAAATACCTTATCATTGCTATTATTAAAACCGGTAGCTACTATTGACGCTATCGAAACCAGAAGGGCAAGGAGCTGCTAAGCGGCCAACGCCTAAGCGTGCCCATACCAAGAATAAACAATACGAAAGTATTCATATTTAATTTCAAAGAGTTTAATCACTCGTAAACACCACCAATTCTGTTTTACTAACATTTCCGCTAATTACGAAATGTAATTAGAAAATATATTAAGTCACCGTAATTAATATCCTGTAAATATACAGATAGTTAAGAAAGCCCGTGGAAAAATTATTTAGTTCGTTTGAAAATTCACTTTCGTACAAGTTAGACATATAAAAGTTGCATTTATAAAATATAAACTCCTATTCTTTTAAAAAGAATGAAGCATAAATAGTCCCTTTAAAAGTATTGATTTTCTGTTTGATCGTAAATGCAGTTATATAGAGAGTATTACCCTCGTTATCTTATCATCACGTGCACCAGCCAACTATTATAAGCACAGTTACAATAACTGTATAAAATATTTACTACCATTTGCTACCGGGCAGGTTCGGCCCTTATAATTTGAACATTATTTCAGAATAAATGAGAATTTGTACTTTATTCTGAAATATAACTTAAGATCAGTTCTTTTTGGAGTGTATAAACACCCCGCTAACCGTATTTTCACACAAAAACCTAAAAAGAGGAGCTGCCGGACTATCCCTGCTCCAACCATCCAGAATTTTGGACCATCTACCGACCGCCTGACTGGGGCTAGAGGTTCCCGATCATTTATACTTCCCGTTATTTGTGTTTATTTTATCTGAAATACTTTTTTATTTATCATTTTTGTATGTTAGTTAAATTAAGCTGAAGTATAAGTATTTAGCTTTATAACCAATAGGAGTAATATAAGTATAAAACCCTTACGAGTTCAGTGTGGACGAACCTGGTAAATAGTAATCAACCCCAGTAAAAACGAACAAATTCCCTTTTTATAGTATTAAAGACCGATTAAGCTAAACTGAGGCAAATTAAAGTAAAACTAAATTAAAGTAAGCAAAGGCAGGTTACAATACGGTTCCAAATCAGCTCATAGAACGTTATCAATTAAACGTTAAAATGTTGCAGGTGAATCCTGCAACCCAAAAGGCATACGTGTGAATTCATATAATCTACGTACAGGGACCGTGAAAGCACTCAAATGTTTAGACTCAGCAGAGAGTGGAATTTGTCAATAACTTGAACGTGTATCTAAGTACATTTAATTAGCTAAGGTAATACGAACGTACAGATAAAGCGACGTGAAATATTCCAAGCAGACCTACCTAAGATAGTGTGAGAAGTCCCAAAGGCCTTTAAAAGTATGACCAAAGATGTGTATATTCATCGTTACGAACACTAGCAAATACAAAGTCAAGAAGAAATCGTTGTTTATCTGAAATACCAGAGGAGTATCCGAGATTGCAGAAAGCATGGAATCCTCTACTAGGTCAACAGACTCTACAGGAAGTTTTCCTATTTCTTAGATCAAACGGGACACAAAATTTTAGTAACGCCAGATTTTCGACAACCATAGCAATGCTTGACTTGAGGTTTAGGACAGCGAGGAGAAGCATGTCCCACATTGAAGCAATTCCAACAGAAAAGAGTATGTGATGATGAAGAAGGCTTAGGAGGCACAACAGTAGTAGCAACAATTGGTTCAGCACGTATAGACAGATGTGTAGTAGAAGTAGAAGAATCGGAAGAGTAACGAACATAAGCTAAACTTGGTTCCACAAGATTATTAATTTTTCGACAAGGTGGAGGTTGGAAAGTGTATAAAATATTTATTTTGTTCAATTTGTGTGCCCAAAGTTAAAAGGTGAGTAATAGAAGTAATATCAGTAATTCGGTAGGAAGGTGTTAAATTCGACGAATTTACAGGGTTCGGTATAGCAATGTTACCACTTTTAACACTAATTATTTATGTAACGAAACACAATTTTTTTTTATTCTTATCATAAATTAATCTATATACCTTTGGTTTTTATATGTCAGTGGCAGTTAAAAAATGGATCGCTGGACTAAAAAATTTTTGTTGTTGAAAAATTTGCAAATTTGCATTCAATCACTGCAGTACAACGTGCGTTTCGTGCGGAATTTGGAGACAGAGGCAGAAGGGATACACCATCTCGGCTGACCATTCGCAGATAGATCAGAAAATGGCAAGATGAAGGGTCTGTTCGCAACAAAAAAGGAATAGGTCGCAGAAGATCTGTCAGAAATGCAGAAAATATTGAACGGGTGAGAAATACTTTTGAGCACAGTCCTGAACGTTCCGCAAAAGGAATTCCTTGACTCTCAATATTTCTGAAAGAAGTCTACGAAGAATTTTGCACTTGGATCTAAATTTCGATCCATACAAAATGGAAATTGTTCAAGAACTGAGTGCACGTCACAAAGAAAATAGACTGCAATGTTGTCAGAATATTCTCAACGCCATTGAAATCAATCCTGATTTGCCAAATCAGCTTCTACTGTCTGACGAAGCCAATTTTTATTTATCAGAATTATCGCTATTGGTCTGACAGAAATCCTAGGGAAGTTCATGAAAAACCACTGCACAGTCCAAAGGTAATTGTTTGATGTGCTGTTGGATCAATGGGAATCATCGGACGTTACTTGTCATACCGCCCGCCCATCGTTAGGAACTTTACGTAAAATGTTCCCTGGACGTTTGGTTTCACGTTTCGCTATTCCCTGGCCAGCGTGCAGTCCAGACCTGACAGCTACAGATAATTTTCTCTGGGGGTACCTTAAAGAAAGAGTGTTTTCCGTAAGAATTAATAACTTAAACGCGTTAAAAAACAGCATTACTGCCGAAATTGAAGCTATCCCTGAGGAAACATTACGACGAATTATGGCAACTTTCCCGCAACGTCTTTAATCTTGCATACCAGAAAATGGTGGTCATTTGAAAGATTGTATCTTTAAGTCATAAAATCCAAAGATATGTAGAATAATTTATGATAAGAATAAAAAATATATTCTTTCGTTCAATAAATATTTAGTGTTAAAAATGGTAACAGTGCTATGCCGAACCCTGTAGTACCAAATATACCAAGTAAACCAAAATTAAGCCCCTATAATAGTGTGGCTAAGATTTGTTTCCTGTAAGTCTTTCCACAACTGAACAGAACTGTGTCATATGCTTTCTGGAGATCTATCAACATAAGTTGCATTTCTTGGTTGACGGCTGACCTTGTTTCTATAACTTGTTTTAATCAGATGTTATCCGTACACGTTCTTCTAGCTCGAATTCCAGATTGTTCTTCTTCCTCTTTGTCTTTATATTCCTGTTCAATGATACCTCGGATAATTCTTCCATATAGTCCACTCATAGTACTGGTTACAGATATACCTCTATAGTTTGAATATTGTAGCTTATTTCCTTTTTTTATGAATAGACGATATGTATGCCTCTTTCCATTCTTCAGGGACAGGATCACCATTTAGGTAGTGGTTGATACACCAAGTAAGATGTTCGAATAGCTTTTATGATACATAGTTGATAAGTTCAGCGGGAATTCCCTCTAGACTTGCAGCCCGTCCGTTTTTCAATTTTCGTGTCGCATATTTCACTTGGTCAACATTGATTATAATTGCATCACCCTCTACACGCATATCCATTGGTGTGTTCAACAGATATTCTTCTCTGTTCTCAGCTAGTCGGTCCATTTCTCTGTTAATATAATTTGGATGTTTGCCTTATTTTTTGAGTCTGAGTTCAAGTTTTTCATAAATTTTCACGATTCTAAGCACTTTTTTCCGCCTAAATAGGTGTTAATTTCGGCACACTTTATGTCCCACATCTCTCTCTTTGCTATACCCATAATCCTTCTTGCTCTTCTTTTTATCTTTAGGAATTGGTCTCTATCTTCCCTATCTGCCCTACCAATTCTTAAATAAAAATAAAAAATATATTGTTTCGTTCAATAAATATTTAGTGTTAAAAATGGTAACAGTGCTATGCCGACAATCTCATCGTTCCACCAGAGGTTCTTACTGCGCTGTCCAGTTTTTAGTCGGACTGCTTCTTCTGCAACACTTTTAATACTGTTCACTATGTTTTCATATACTTTTTCTACAGGCTGTTGGTGTAATGTCGTAAAAAGGTTCTCGTCAAGTCTATTTTGGTATAAAATTCTGGTACATTCATTGGTCATGCTGTCTACATTATATTGTTTAGTTATTTGTACACTTCCTTGCTTCTTATTATCTGTACACTTCTGATATCTGAATGAGACTATCTATATAGATAATAGTGCAAGAATGAAATATGCAGATAACGTAAGTAGAGTTGAATGTGACTGAAGCACTGTGGAACGAACAAATAAAAGACAACGACGTTGAAAGTGCATGGATAATCTTGAAAGACTTAGTTGTCAAGTGTGACAAGCAGATGTGTGGAAGAGCTACTATAGGTGAAATAAATCGGTTAAAAGGCAGTATCTAAGAAAAAAGACGCCGTACATAGCAAACATTGCTGCAAAAAGTGATACTGAGGAAAAGCGCTTGTATTAGGTGTACAGATTAAGAAACAAAGAAGCGAAAGAGACAGTGAGAACAAGTAAAGAGAAAGTGATGGCTGTGGAAGAAGAGAAAATGCAGAATGATTTTGAGGGAAAACGTGGCCCAGAACATAACGCTGCAGGCGTGGTGAGTAGGAGCAACGAAATAGTATGGAGCGATTGTCAAGTGAGGAAAGGCTGGCAGGAATATTTTGGAAAGCTGTACGGTAGTAAGTAAAATAAAGTGAAGAGTTTAATAAGGAGAATGTAGAAGGAATATGAATAAAACTGAGGAGGTGTAAAGCTTGTACGAATATTCGGTGAATTATTCAACACATGCCTTAAGTGTGGAAAAGTACCGAGTGATTGAAAGAGCGAGATCATTCTACCACTGTTTAAGGGTATGAGAAACAAAAGTGATTGCAAAAATAGAGGAATAGATCTCCTCAGTGTATCTGGTAAATTATTTGGATGAGTACTGGTTGATAGAGTACGTGGAACTATCAAAACTGAGATTTGGGATATGCAATGTGGCTTCATGTCAGGGAGAGGATGTGTTGATCAAATGGTTGCTCTCCAGCAAGTCATCGGAAAGTGTTTAAGTGGAAAAAAGATGCTGTACTGTGCGTTTGTAGATCTAGAGAAAGCATATGATCGAGTGAATAGGGAGAAGCTGTGGGAAATATTAAATGGGCATGGTGTAAGTAAAGACTAATAAACGGAATAAGGGCAGTATATAACAGTAGCCGGGCATGTGTTAGGGTGAGAGGAGGTGTGACTGAATAGTTGAATGTTGAGCAAGGAGTGCGACAAGGCTGTGTGATGTCACAGTAGTTGTTCAGTGTATATATGGATAAAGGTATTAGGCAAACATGTACCGATACAAATGCCACAGACCACTCTAAGGAAGTATGATAAATTCTGTGAGGGCATAGACCTAAAGGTAAACGTTAACAAAGCAAAGATTGTGGCTTTCGGTCGGGAAGGAGAAAAGGAGAGTAGAGTATTTCCTGTGCATGATGAAGTTGTGGAACAAGTGGACGAGTTGGTATATCTGGGTAGAATATTAAGTGCAGATGGTACAATGGATGGCGAGATTGAGCGATGGGCCAATGCTGGAAAGAAAGTGATTTGAAGTATATGGACCATAATGAAAAACGAAAGCATGAGCGTAGCTGCAAAACGAGTAATCTATAATGACGTGTTTGTCCCGTCAGTACTGTATGGAAGTGAGACATGGGTATGTCAAAAAAACACGATAGTAAAATAAATCCCGTGGGAATGAGATTCCTGAGAAGCGCATGCGGCAAAACGAGAAGGGATAAGATGAAGAATGAGTGTATAATAAAGGAGTGTGGCGAAAAAGGCGATAATAGATAGGTATAAAATCAGTACACGTTGGTTTGGGGTCACATCAAAAGAATGAACAACGTAAGTCTAACAAAGCAGATATACTCGTATGTGGGTGAAGTTAGAGGTAAGGATGGCCCTGGTAGACCGCGTAAAGCTTGGTTGAATGCAGTAGAATGTATGATAAAGAAAAGAAGATATGGAGTTTTAAAAATAAAAGGGCATGTCAGAGACAATGCAGGGATAGGAAAGCATGGAGAAATATTTCTAAATAAACAAGAGACAGGGATTGTTTTGCCTACCCCGGGAGGGAATGGCGTGACTGGTATATTATTATCTATTATGTTACGTAAACTTTCAGATAGAAGTGTGGATAATCGTTGGAACAAACTTTGCATTATAGCAACATAAATAGTGATGGTTTCTGAAAAACCATTAGTACGATTTTTAATTCCTTCAAGTGAACGTTCATCACAGTTAATAGGTAATAGTTAAACCACGAGAGATACTTAACTCTTCCACACGAGTAAGCAAAAGTAATAAAGAAGAAGTATTGTCTCCAGAAAATGATAATCTTAGTTTGGAAACCGAATAGAATGTAGAAGATGAAGAAGAAGATGCATAAGGAAGCTGTAACGTATTAATTTAGCATTTGTATTTTCTCAAATTTAAAAATTTCTCATGCCTGTTGGTAGGCAACACATTTTACTTTGGTTACGTGTCATAAATACGTGGCATCGCCGCATAATAGATATTTATGTATTAAGGGCATAATCAGAAGATTATGGCTCGAGGGAATGTTAAAATCCGGACGCGAAGCGGAGGGCTTTTATATTCCTGAGAGCCATAATCTACAATTATGCCCGTGGTACATACAATGTTTTATTTTATTTTGCACCATGAAACTGGAACAAAATATTAAAAAGATTCAGTATTTTCGGCAAGTTTTTAAATGCAAATGCAGTGAAATAAAGTCGACAGTAGGCTAATTTGTTGTTACTAAGATACTGTGATATTGCTATTATATATTATGTCATGTGTTTGCTGTCAATCATGCTGCTTAGCATCAATGACATTTCCGTGCTATAAAGACCACATTACGCCCGCATTTGGAGGCGTATAAAGAACATTATGGTGGCAAAATAAAATAAAATATATTATAGTTTGGGCCACACTTTAAAGGGTAGATAAAAGGGAGGATTTTTATTGGTAGAAAAAGGAAAAGTTAAACAGGTGATCGTCTTATACGTGCTCGACGCGTTTGAGAAATTTTTACTGGAATTGTTACAAATTTATATGATAAAGTTACATACAGCTTGGTGTTGATTTTACTTCTCAAACATATACTCAACTTCGTACTAAATTTAACTATTTGGTCTTTCGTTTTACAGACATAAAGTTTCTGAAAAGCTACGTGTTTCTTCGTCACTACAGGAGGTGGGTACTCCTTACAATTTATTACACCCCGCAGGTTATTACTTAAATATGTAAAGTTTCTACAATTATTGTTTGTTTTGTAACTAAGACGTGGTTCTCTTTAGTTCTTTTTGTCTTCGTTGTTCTTACTTATCCACGATTCTTCTGTGATTGTGCTGACATCGATTGTTTACCTGTGTCTGACAGACTTCTCGTGCTAGGGTTGCGAATATACTGGTAACTCCCTTTGCGTAAGCATGGAGCAGTGCACGTTGGATTACGAAGGTTTGCCTCGAAGATAACACAAGGGATTGGTTTCGCTATCGTTTCGATATTTCGCTATAAAATACCGAAGTTAAGTCATGTAAGATGTTCGGATATTCCTGACACAACAAACTTACTGGTGAGATTTCTTTGTATACTTCGTGACGGAGCCCTGGAGAAAAAACAGTCACATACGAATCCTAAATAATTACTGTGAGTGGGGATCGCTTATGACTCCGGGCATTATAAAACTAAGGTGCGAAACTACTTCAACTACTTGCCCATTCCATTAAAAAGGTTATGTATCTAAAGTCTTATTATTGCTTTGGAAGTATCGAGAATTAATAGATACATTATTCACACCAGATGCACCTTTTCGAATTTTCCAATTTGATACGTCTGTACATTACTGATTTGTGTTAATTACAATTAAGAACACTAAATACATTATAAACAGCTGTTTGCCTTCGACACATATGCCTATGAAGTTATTGCATACTGTAACCTGAATATTGCTACTAAAATTTAATATACAGTCCCCGTTAACCTGTTCATACTTGTTAAGGTAATTGGATCTTGGATATGTATTTCGTACTTCCTGGTGTCTATGTTTAAACTACTTAGTTTAAACAACAAACAGCAAACAACCATGCTAATTCACACAAATACAAAAGTGAAAGAGCCCTGTACTGTCTTTTATTCTAGCAGATTTCAGCTTAATGAGCCTGCGTGCGAATGGGATACCTTTGCAAGGCAATGCTCGATTTTGAATACGTTATATGCGCCTGTAAAATTATTTGCAGCCAGCGTTAATATATTCCTTTAATTGATCACAGACACAAATCGTTAACATGCGCGGTTTAAGTTCAAAAAGGGTAACTGTTATTTATAGATTAATATTTGAAAAACACATTAAAACTAACACAAGAATTATTTTAAAGATAAACTGTTTATAATGAAGATATTTAGTTAACCCTCTCGATCTGGCTTCGTCGACACTCTAACTGTAACCTTCCTCCCCGATTTCAAAACGAACTACATTTACTCCCGGAATCAACCCGCATTTTTCAAAAATAAAAAAAAACAAAAAAAATTAATTTACGTTGGAACAGTTTCGTATTACTTATTGCATGACATCTTAATTTTAAAGATATGAATTCGTCCGTAACAAACCCTTCATTTAGGTCTCGAGTGTGTACCATTAGTGATTAATTGATAACTAGTGACATTTTTACATCAAGAATGTGCGCATAAGAATTTCCAATGATTCGTTACGCACCTTCAGTAAAGCAACTTTTAAGCATCCACCCGCTAGTCAAACCGAAAAACACATATTTTTCAACCCTCAACCAAATATTACTTACAAATAAAATATTCCGAAAACCATGCTCAAATAACGACTTAATATTTAATAAAATATGTTAAACCCCATTAATTAACTTTCCTATCGCGGTAACAATTTCGATTTAAAAAATGTTTGTTGCAATAATAAAATTTTCGCGGTCCGCTACCTACAGTATACAGCAAAATACCAGTGGCAGTCCGGTAGTCTTTTACCAGTGCAGTCTCAGTAAGAATTGTTCCATTAAATTCCAGTGGCGTATCATTTACACCGACGTACATACTGCATACACAAAAAATTTTCATGCAAACTCATTTCATTTACATTCAAAATACATTATCAAAATTCTGCATATACACGATGCGTCAAAATAACCTTACACCTCCCCCACAAGGAGATTTTCTTCCACAAAAGTTCAGAAGACCTACAGTAAGTAAGTCAAAAATTGAAACACTTCACCGCGGTCAGCTCGTGAAGCAACAACTCAACTAACGGTGAGTGGTGGAGAGTGGATCAACTCCGCTTCCCATCACCACGACAACAATAGCTACACTCACAACTGGGCCGCACCACCGCCGACACGACCAAGCCCCAACCTGACACAGGGTGGGCAGCAACCACACCCTGACCTGGCCTGGCCGGGAAGCGGTCCAGAACCACGGGGAAATTCGTTTACAAAAAAGGCCAAACTCTACCGCCGAACCGGGGTATAGCATAAAAGAATCGAGCTTTCGTTCCGCAGCTGGTGAGGGGATCAGCCCCGCCAACTGCCACCTTCAACACACACTTTACGCGCGGGATAATGTCCATTGATGTTGGAAGGCCGATAGCCATGTCCCACATGGCGATTTCCCAACCCAGCGCCCGCCCCTGATTTCAACTTCTGTCACACAAAAACGAACAAAGAAATGAACACATTCACCCAAATATAAAAGTAATAATGTCACCTCCGGGAATTAAAAAGACACAAATCGGTATATCATCGTCACTATTCGGGAGGTCACAAATAAGTAGATAAGTTTCTCAAACCAAAGTCGTCAATACAGTAAAATATGCTAATCTTTAAACAAGTATCGTAATCATTAAATAAGTATCGTAATCGTTAGACAAGTATCATAATCAGACTTCCTAAAACTAACCTAATAGAAACTGAACGTTAGCCTACCTACAGAGAACAACTATCCTAACTTTAACCCAAAATACTAAAATCAGGACATGCCAAAATCGGTGCTGCCACTAGACAATTTTTAATAATATCCGAACCTTGGCTACATTCCTCAGTCCATTCAAAACATACATCCTTTTCAATAATTTGGTAAGGGGAGCAATAATAGACGAAAATTTGGCTATAAAACAACGATATCAAGATGCCATACCGATTATTCTTCAGTAACTGTAGCTGGAACAGGAATCTTTAAAATAGCTTCTACTTTCTTGGGATCAACTGAAAATCTGTAGAATTCACAACATAACCTAAATAACGTAATTCATCACGACAAAAGGAACACTTGACCTTGCTCAACGTTAAACCTACTCGTTCAGAACGCTTAAACACTTCGGTTAACACTTCAGTATGCTTCTCAAATGATGGTGTAAAAATAATAGAATCATCAAGGTCAACAAATACGTAAGGTTCTAATTCCAGACCAATAACATTGTCAATGAAACGTTGCCACAATGCTGTTACATTAACTAAACAAAGAAGCAGTTTCTTAAGCTGATAAAATCCTCTATTTGATACTGTAAACGCAATATACTGCTTTGAATATTCTGACATGGTAATTTCTAATATGCAGACTTAATATCTAACAACGAAATAAACTTAGCGCCACGAAGACAACCTAAGATTGACGAAACTTACAGAATAGGATAGAATCCTTCTCAGTAACCTTATTTAGCTTACGATAATCTACACGAAACCTATATTTTCGATCCTTCTTTTGAACCATAACACTGGGACTAGCCCAAGCACTACTAGATTTATTCTTATTACAGGAAATCTCGACGCTGTACCCAAACTTACCGTAATAGAGCGAAGATAGCCTTAGGGTGTGCCGGAAGTTCAGTCAAAGTAGAGATGGTATGAGTCCTTACAGTGACGAAGGTGGTAGTTAGAAATTAAGAGAAAAGAGAGGACGCAAGCTAGAATTAATAAAAACAGTCCTAAGTAATAAGAAAGCGTTAGTCACTGTCCTAGAAGTAACAAATGTCAGTAAGGATCTGGACAGTATTTTAATGAAATACTACGAGTTAGAACTAAAAAAAAGCTAACAAATTACTTCTATCGTCAATAAATAAGTTAAATTATGTTGAACAACACCAAATAAATCAACCCCAAAACTTAATGACTAAATTAATGTTCTTTGAAATTAGAATGTAGCAACAAAGAAGTTCACATAAGAAAATAAATTTAATTGAACTAATTAATGCCTAAATTAATATTATTTTAATTTAGAATGTAGTAACAAATCACCCAGTTTATATAATAAAATAAATTAAAATGAATAAATTAAATTGGTGTATAATTGTGGATCATTCAAAGCTACGTTATATTAAGTTGAGCAATGTTAGCACTCGATCAAGCAAATATGGATTTAGTAATTTATGTAATTTTACAGGCCACCACTATGGCACATAAGCATTCCAGTATACAAATAATGAGTCAAACAAGGCAGTCAATATTACATTACCATAACAGGTAGGCAATTGGTTTGAATAACTAAATATTAACGAGTATATAATTTCACTCCTTTAAACCCGTTCAAATCTTACTATGTATAAAATCTAAATAAAGGAAATTAGAGCTGGCACTGTAAAAAATTGACCAGAAGCACATAGAAAGCGAACTTATTCTTGCAAGTAAATACTTAAAAGTTATGTATAACACTTAAATTTCTACCAAATAAATGAAGGTATCTCTATACAATCATATAGGTGCAGTTTGTTCACATATACACAAATAAAGAATCAAAGCACAAGTAATACAAAAGCATAGCGATCATCGGTAACTTAGCTTTCAATATTTAGAGAACCTTTATTGTAGACCGTAATGGTTGTTCAAAAAATGTTTAACGGCATAACTATCCTTCCACTTCCCTCTAGTGCCAAATCGTACCACAGTAACGGATAGATGTTATAAGTTTCTACAATCGCGGCATAAAAGAAACAACCAAAGGCAGTTTACAGTTACTCAGTAAATAATTACATAAAACCACAGCGAAGGCATGAAAAGAGATCTTACCTTAAATAAGGTAATAATTACAGAATATTAATACTAAATTCAAGCAATGTAGAATTTAAACAAACACAAGTTCGGTAACAGCTGATGTCTGTGTTTCGCAAAGCAAAAGTGGTTTTACGATCTCCATGAAAAATGGGAACTAACCAAAGTTAATAGCTACACTCTAACCCTTACAAGATAGCAAATCACCGAGACACGAGGAAGACTTGGCCCTTAAACTAAAGAATTCTTTAATAGGTTATGTTCGTAGGCCATCTAGTTTTTTTTCTTTAAAGCTACTAATTATTTTAAAACAGATGTGTTGGCTGAAAATTGAAGAACGTTGTAAAACAGAAAAGAAGATAACAAAGCGCACCTTAATGTTTTGATTTCCTATCCGCTTAAAGCGTATGAAGCAATTATTTATAATGCATTACCTCATATCTACGAGAATAATTGCAAAGCCGAAACACGTCGATGGTTTAATAAACACAGAAAATTTTCTACCGGAACACAAAATGTCCGCCTTCACATCCAACACGAAAAAGAAAATTAAAGTTGAACTTTAACCGAATGTAAACAGCTGTAAACCAGTGATCCCAAATCGTGAAAAATAAGTATCAAGTACGAGTGACCGTCAACATCTTTTAATACAGAACATTGTTTAATTTAGAAAGTATATCTAGGGAAAGACTAAATAACGAAATTAGCGGTAGAGGGAACCAAAGAGGTAGGAGGAAAGAGGAAAGAAGGTGAGAAATTCGAGTAGAGACTCAGGACAAAAGCCCAAAAACCCTGAAGCCCAACCTCGTTCCATATCCCAACCCTATTAATATATATAAAATCCCGAAATATTACTCAACCCGACGCGATCAAAGAAACCCAATCCAAATGGAAAAATGAAGAAAAAGAAAGTTAAATGCAGAACAACACGGCGTGTATACCCGGATACGCGCACCAGACACACAACTCAAGCAACCTGCGAAGGACAATCCGACTCCAAACTCCTACTGAGTTCTTCGGTATTCGGTCGGTACTAGGAAAAAAATTAAAGAAATCAAAGTAGAAGGAGAGCGTATCGTGAAGTGATAGTACTTCCAAAAAAATATACAACCAGGAGCAAACAAAAAAGGTCTATTACTAAAGTTAAGGAGACAAGCGGATAAGGATGAGTTGATTTGGGGTAGGGTGATTGTCTTCACCCCATTCATTCTAGTAAGCAAGTACTTATGTGGTATACCACGAACCCTACAGAGAACCAAACAAACATAAGAGGGAAAGAAAGAAATGAAACCCAACCCACAGAAAAATTGTCCGGCCTCAGCCGAACTTAGGGGCCGGCGGCCAAAAAACCAAACCCCGAAGAAACCCATCTTTACTCACAGGAAAGAAGCCCAACATTTTGTCCCCCTGGCCGAAAAAGTCAATAAGGAGCCCATTATAGCACCCAACACAACCGTATGACACCATAAACTAGCACAATTGGAATATCATAGGTGTTATTAAGAGATAGTCGGAGGGAAAAAGGAAATCTCATTGGCGACGAAAAATATACTCCAGTGACTCTGATTCACGGGATCCCGTGGTCACGGAAGCTTGTACGGGGAAGGCGTACCCATCCCATTCCTCTTAGGTCCGTTCATGCGATCATTCATTCAGTAAAGTGAAGCAGGAAACTAGAGTAGATTTAAATCAAAAACAGTAGATAGGAAAGTGAAATGAAAAGTCTCCAAAGATCCCCATAAGGAAATTAGAAGGAAGGATCTTTAGAGAAATGCTGACAGGAGTAGAGGTCTCCGTAGATCATGTTTGTTATACCACACATGGCGTCGACGAAAGTTATAACGGTTCTGTACCCGTTGTAACAACCTTTTTTTGTGGTTGTATTAAAAAGTACATTAATTTAAGAATCGTTCATTAATTTGGCGTAATATTAGAAAAGTTTTTAATTATTAATATGTAGAATTGAGAATGGCAATTTAATTGGCATTTCCTAGAACATATTTTTTGGGTGTAATATTACATAAATAGTTATAGTTCCCTTTCTTAAAAAAATTGGATTTATATTATTGTATCCGCGCAACGCATAAAAACTTTTAGGGGGAAATACTCATTTGAGTTATTCTGAAAGTTTTTTTTCAATTCACTTGTTGCTAAATTTAATAGCATGCAGCATGTAGTTGTGGGGAATTTTCCCTAAATATTTGTGTAAAGTGCCATCGGTAGATGGTAAGTTATCTTTTTCTCACTATAGTTAAAACTAAAGCCTTTGCTTTTTTTTAGGCACTTGTAATTACTTACTTTTAATTACTCACTTTTAATTACTCACTTTTAATTACTCACTTTTAATTACTCACTTTTAATTACTCACTTTTACTTACTTTATAACACTTTTATATTTTATACGTTTACACCTTTTGCATACTTTAATAATGCATATATTTTTTAATTGGAATGGAATTAATTTTTAATTTTTACTTTTAAAGTACCATTTTTTAACTACCTTACTTTACTTGGTTTACATCATAAATCGCAATTTTTTTTACATACTAAAAACTTCAAAGTAATGCATTGATTATTATGGATTCAAATTATTAAGAATAAATTATCAAGATAATTCCATTGGGTGTGGCTGGTAACCTTAGATCTGGAGATTGCACCTCAATGATGCTATAATTATTTCATCTAGTTGACCGTTCCGTTTCATGTGTCACCAGTGGTAATTAATACATATACAGAACTGTTTAAAGGTATGATTTTTTAGTAATTAACGAATAGATTTAAGACTTTTCCATTACAATTGGATATTAAATAAACTTTAGTGTGTTTTGTAATCTTATTTTCATTTTGATTAATGTTGTATTATTATTAATAAACTTGGTTTAGCTGTTCCAATAACGTAACGTATTTTTAAAAATAGCTTGGCGCCCGAGGTACCATTTTATTGTTTTTATATTACATATTTTTCTTATTAATTAAGTATAAGTGAAAATAATTAAGCAGATGAGAAGCACGCAGTATTTCAGGTATGTTAATTAAACTCAGTATATTAGAACTCTCCCTATTTCATCTTCCGATTGAGCCGACGGCAGTAGCGATTAATATTTGGTAATATTTTATATTAATTAAAATCATGCGATCAATTACAATCTATTTATTACATCATCGCTTTTGTTTTAATATTATAAGTTGGCCCAGTTTTAGTGTTCATACTTAGGCAGCCGCTTGTAATGTTACACCGTTCGTAAGAACGTTTCATTTTCACAAGAATGTCAGCACGAAGTGATTCATGAGTAGGAGGTTTGTAGCGTTGAGGATTTGGGGTTGGAGTATCAGAATCAGGTTTAGCAAAGAGATCGCCGTAAAGAACGTGTTCGGGGCCATAAAACGTGAAGTAAGGGGAGTAGCCAGTAATATCGAGCTTAGTGGCTCGTATCGCACAACCAATCTGTGGTAAGTTAACATCCCAAGTTCGTTGATTCAACTTGATGTTAAGAATCTATCTAGTCCTCAGTAAGCGGTTAATTCGTTCCGCAGGGTTAGGATGATATTTGGCTGTATAGAGTAGTAGTACGGTAGTTAGAGCACAGTTTAGGGAATTCCTTTACTTCGAAATTGGACCCCGTTATCCGTAATAAGATATTGAGGAGTGCCGGGCATGAATAAAATATGTCATAATAGTAGCAGTAGCAGTTCGCAAAGAGAAGAAACATGGAAACTTAGTAAAGTAGTCAGACACGACGAGAATAAAAGAGTAACTTCGGGAGCTTCTTGGTGAAGGTCCAACGATATCAGTACACAAGACGTGCAATGGACGATTAGGAACAGCTAAAGGAGCTAAGAAGACAGGAGACGCAGTCTGTTGTACCTTATGGGCAGCATAGGTCTGATCTTTCCGAACATATCGTGCTACATCCGCACGAAGAGAAACCAATAGTAAATCTTAGATGTGCGATCCACCGCGATACACCTCAATGCCCTGAAGTAGCGGCATCATGGTTTTACCTCAAGATATTTAATCGTTGATCTTTGGGAACTAACATTCACCAGTCGTTCCAGAGACTATTAGAAAGAAGAGAAGTTTGAGAAAGCTTGTACAGCAAATCATCTTTCACAAACCAAGAAGGAAACTTCTTAGGAGAAGACAATACGCGATCTCTCAATCTTAAATACCACGAGTCAGTAATAGGAAAAGGTTTAGCCGAAGTAGGAGAGTCATGAGAAACAGTTGCTAATTTTGGTACGAACCGAGATAAAGCATCAGAAACAAGGATCGACTAAGGTAGCTAATCACTTGTTCCCCAGCAGAAGTATGTTGGCTTAAGACAGCGCCAAGACAAAAATCTGAAGCATCGGTTTGGATTGCGAAAGGACCAGTCAGGACAGGAAAGGATAGGAGCAGAAACTAGAAGTTTTCTCAAAGAAGTGAATGCTGCATGGCATTCAGGTGACCAGATAAAAGAGGCACTTTTGCGAATTTAGCAATGGTGCAGTTAGAGAAAGAAATTAGGAATAAACCGTCTGTACCATCCCACCATTCCAATTAAGCGGCGTAGTCAGTGACAGGAGAAGGTGTAGGTATAGAAAGAATTGCAGCAACTTTGTCTGGATCAACAAAGAGTCAACCTTTATTAACCACATATTCTAAAATAGAATTGACATTTATCCCGTCTGAGTCAAGCCTGCAGAATTAGGCGTTGAAAAATCAGTGAGAGAACTTATAAGTGTTCCTAGAAGGTAGGAGTTGCAATAATAATATCGTCTAAGTACGCAAAACAAAAAGGTACCAAATCTGCACCAATGACACGATCAACATGACGTTGAAAGGTCGCTGGACTATTGTGTAGGCCCGAAAGGCATTCTAGTAATTCGAAAAAGATCCTATTAGGAACAGTGAAAGCTGTAAGGGGTGTAGAATCCTGAGAGAGAAGTATTTTCCAATAGGCAGAGCGTGTGTCCAAACTAGATACATACCGCACATCTCGTAAGCATATTTTTGAGTAACGACATTAAGTCGACGAAAGTCGATACAGAAACGGTATGACTTGCCTTTCTTTCTCACAAAACAATAGGACTACACCAATGGCCGTTTGACAGTTCAACCACACCCAATACTAACATTTCATCCAGTTATTTATGAGCAACGGATTGAAGAGCAGGAGAAAGAGGGTAATATCCTTGCTTTATGGGTTCCGAAGATGTTAAAATTTTATATTCAAGTAGAAGTGAAACCCATAGTATCAGCAGTTGTAGGAAAAGCGGTATTGTAGATATGATTGTTCCAGAGGAGTTAATTTGGAGAAAGAATTTATATGTTCAGAAATTGTGTCTACCGAAGTGGCAAAAGACCATTGTCCATTCCGAAAGTCCGGTATGAAGTTTATCACTCGCCAAAAGTCAATGCCCAAAATAAGGGTTTGTGATACTTTAGGTATCACTAGTACGTCCAATATGGCAGATTTGTCTTCTAAAGTTAGGAGGAGATCAGTGGCCAAGAATATGAAATTTACTAGTATTCGCCAAAGCACAAAACGAATAAGAAGGGTGAGGAAGTAAAGAGAGGTGTAGACGTTGTAATATTTGCCAACCCAGATCACCCACTATAGTACGTGAACGAACCACTATCCAGTAAACCTTTAACATGGTGACCAAAAATCGAAACGTGTAGATAAGTTCGTTCGTCATTACGAACACTCGCGAAAACAAAGTCTAATAAATAGCGTTGTCAGCTGACCTGAAAAAAGAAGAATCCGAGATGCAAGAGACAGTTGAATCTTCCACTCGGTCAGAAAATTCAGAAACCAGTGTCCCTGATTTTTGGTGCGGTTTTCATTCACAACAAAAGATAAGGAATAAATTTCCAGTCAAAACCAAACATTTTGTGTTAGGTAATTTCTTCATCTTTCCAAAAATGCATTATTTGTTCCAAAAAATGGGTGGTTGTTGAGAAACTTGATTTCGAAGGAGCAAGGTTCCAAGGCCTTAAAAAAAGCAAAAGCTTCCATATCTACGACCACGATGAAGATACGACAGGTCTCCAATTGGGTTTTTTGTTACAAATTAGGCCTATTTTCACCCGATTTCTCTTGGGTGTATGATTTAACCTTAAATATCATATATTATAAATGGTGTCATTGTGACTGTGTTGCCCAGTTTGATGGTCAAAATTACTCACCACTACTTGCTGCGCTTTTAATAATTCGAAACGTCAAACATATTTAAAGTACGGCAGTATACAGGGTCCTGCATCTTAGCTCCCGTCTTATACTACATCTAAATGATCTATATTACAAAAAATATTAAAATGGAGTAATAAAATGCTTGCTAGACAGCACATTTTCAAAATATTTTTGCAAATACAGGGTAGCCCATAAGTCAATGACGAACACAATATTATATATTTTTTAATGGAATACTCTATTTACTATTCCAGATTTGAATCCTCCTCGCTTCGTACATTACCTCAACAACATTTCAGCATCTTATACCGGGTGCTTTCAAATATATGACAATTTCTTTGTCTGAATGGACATGTGTTGGCACTATGTATCATTCAAGAACAAACGAAATTAATTATTAATTATTTTTCATCGGAATGGGATAGTTTATTTGCATCTATTAAGCATCCCCCTATACCCAAACCCGAAACTACCCATTATTAATCAAAACTAGGCCTAAAAGTTATATATTTAAAGGGAACACCTGTATATTCTATTCTGTTGGGTGCGGAATAAAGTACGCAACATCTTTTATATTTATAATTATACTGATGTTTCAAAGTTTCAGAGGTATTGATTAAAATATGTTATTAGACATAGCAAAGAATAGTTTTATTTCAAAATTATGGTAACATCGTTAACGTATGTAAATAAAGTTTCTGAAATCAATTTAGCATTTTAAATTTTTTTAATTAAAATCTATGTTCGATATGTCTTCCGTTTTCTTGGAGGCACAACTGAAGGCGGTTTTGAAAAGACCTTACTACTTTCTTAACATGTCGGGTGTAATACTCTCAAACGCGTTCCTTATTCTTTGTTGCATATTTTCTTGTGTAGTTGGCGGCTCTTGGTAAACGATTTCCTTAACATATCCCCACAAAAAGAAATTCAGTTTAGTTAATTCGGGGGCTCAAGGTGGCCAGTTACACGGACTTCCTCTGCCAATCCAACGATTTGGAAAGAATGCATTTAGGTAATCTCTGACGTGAACGGAATAATGGGTGTGGGCTCTATCGTGTTGCAGCCACATTTCATACCTCACAGTTATTGGCAAATTTGCACAGAGATTTTGCAAATGATTTTGCAAAAATCAAGATACATAGCTCCATTTAAATGCCCGTTAAAAAATAAGGCCCAATAACATGTTCACCAATAATTCCGTCCCAAACATTTATTGACCATTTGTGTTGATAGTCAACCTACCTGAAAATCATCTGATTCTGATCTTAATAGTAGTGGAAGTTATGGTGATTCACAAATCCATTTGTGTGGAATGTGGCTTCATCCGAGAACAAAACCTTATCAAAAAAGTTGTAAGTTATATCAATTTTATGTTGAGCCCAATTGCAAAATACGACACGTCGCTCCAAATCCATATCAAATAGTGGTTGATGAAAGTGGATATGATACGCATGAAAACGGCTATCCTTCAAAATCCTATGAACTTTTCGTTCACTAAAACCTACAGCAGAACTAATCGCTTTTTGACTTACTGAAGGATTTTCAGCAACAGATAACATAACAGACAATTCACGTTCTTCGCCACTGGTTTTGTATAGTCTACATGTCCCGTTTGTATAAATCTTTGTAATAAGTATTCGCTTGTCTAGACGTCTGCATTCAGGATAACGCTCTGCATAAACTCGACTTGCCAGGAAAGTTTCTTTGGCATTCCCCTAGTATAAAAATCATATCTATGAGCTCATCTTTCTGGTACGCCAACACAAGAAGCACTTTTATCAGTAAAACCCGCTTAAATGAATAATTACCGCTTAAAAAATAGTTGTAATGCAAATAAATAATAATATTTAGCAACACGTAACTAACAATGTCCAAAACTTATAGTTGACACGTAAATTGAAACGTTAATGTTTATTTATTTGACAGTTGCCACGCATTTTTTTTTTGCATGGCCAGCTATTAGATACCTTATCTTATTTTTCCGAAGAAAGTATGATAACGGTAGTTTTTTTACTCACCTTAGTTTACGCTTCATGTGTAACGTATCTTAAGCCTTTTTAGGTATATTCTGATGGGTATAATAGTAAAAAGTTATAAATATCATGATACATTTGTTTATTTATGTGAAATTGTTAAAAAATATTTAGCGGTCCCTAGGGACCGCTCTGGCCCTGGCGGAAGTATTAACCACCCAAGCCGCAGCGGTTCATTCAGCGGTCCATGACGTGTTCGTCAGGTGTACAGAAATGTCCTATTGCGCATCTTCCAGCCAAATGTCTGTTGACATCTAGTATTTATCCCCACTTCTGTATAAATTGTTTTGGTAATAGTCACAAATAGGACTTGTTATCAATAGATGTTCATTTATCAAGGTTTTTTTCTGTTTAGTTAACGTATTCGTATTAATTTAGTTTGTTTTGTGCGATATTCGTATTGATGTATAATATATTTTGTACCAGTTCTTATGAATAATATACAATAAAAGCAATTTTTCTTTTTTTAATCAATAAAAAATGAATGAAATAAAAAATCGTAAAACTCGCACTGCAGAATGAACGCCACAGGCCAGAGCGGTCCACACAGTACATTTTACTAATGTAAGCAGCAGTCCATTGGCCTATACGGTATTAAAACTACTAGCGAGCGGTCCCTAGGGACCGCCGTGGCCCTACAAGTAATATTGGTAGCGGTCCTTACGGCACTTAACGTGTTAACAAAAAAGATACTAGTTCGTTTATAAAAACACCATTTAAATATTAAAATTTGACGTAAATGGTATTAGAGTAAAATCAACATCGGAAGACACCAAGCTGCGCAAAAAAAGTGACGTCAGAGTGTAAAGCTCAACAAAAAAATATACGTTTGAAAAAATAAAAGTTTAGGTTATGTTACTTACGCGTTTGTTGTCCAAGAATACAATTTTAGAAGTAAAAAATCTTTGAAATAATCATAAAGTAAAGTAATATTTTATTGTCATAATTACAAAATCTAGTTTTTTTAAAATACATTTGCCAATAACAATTAATCTCCTGATTTTTGGCCAGATTTAAACATTAGCAGAGCATTATTTATAAAGCCCATTTCACCACCTAAAATAATGATAAATAGCAACATATTTACGTTATAAAATTAAATAAACATACCAGCATGTACGATTATAAGGCGATTTCCTTTTCCAATAGGAGATTTAAGACCTGCGTTTGTCCTATCCGTCCACGAATATGGTGTCGTATGAGACGAATGTATGTGTTTAATCTAAAATTTACATAAGATTATGCAGTAGAATCAAGAATGTATAGTTTATAATCTTCAAAACTAACCTGTGTATATAACTGGTCGTCGTGCTTTCCGATAATTAGTGATCGAACGTAAATATGCACAACGCAAAGAATGTATTTCATGTCGTTCTATTATAATCTTACGACGATCGGATGTTTTTTTTTCCACCTACATAAAACCCAAGATAAGATATGATTAAAAATTAATCAGTAAACTTACCTGAAGCCCATTTTAAAAGTAAACTTCTAAATGACGTTTTCTTTCCCGAATATCCAACTGTTTCGTCATCTTTAATGAGGTTATAAATTCCTTGGAATATTACAAAATAAAACCTTGTTATCCAACTGCTTTTTACCTGAATTGATACTTTTAAAGTTTTTGTAATTGTTCCACACAATCTTGCGAGCATCTTCATATAACACTTGGCGTTTTCTTGCTTGAGGTGCTTGAGCGTTATGAGATATACTTGCGTCGCACATTATATAAAGAAGTAGATTTGGTTACATTAATATAACATGAAATTAATAATTAAAGTAACTTACTTATAAATTCAATACAGGCAGCGGATAGTTTTAAAATAAACTGTTTTGTAGAATAAGTAATAAACAAATTTGATACGCCGGAAAAACAAAGAGGTTATAAACAAAAGTTGGCAAACGATCAGCTGGAAAGTAACGTTTTTAGAGCGCACAGTACTAATATCTGTGTCATTTTCCAATCATTACTGCATCTTTATCTAGTTTAAAAATGCGTTTCTGCGCTGGTGTCTTCCGATTTTGATTTTACTCTAGTAATGGAAATCTATGTCTAATAACAGCTTTTGATGAATATTTCTGAAACATATCAGAATAATTACAAATATAAAAGTTGTTGCGTACTTTATTTCTCACCAAATAGGAACAAAATATACAGGTGTTCCCTTTAGAAGATGTAACTTTTACGCCTAGTTTTGATTAATAACGAGTAGTTTCGGATAATGACGCATTTAACTAAAAAACGAATGGGGTTTGGTATAGCCAATACGTAATGAAATTGATAGAGTAGCAAATAAGCTATCCCATGCCGATGAAAAGTATAGGATGTTCCATTTGAAAATTTCGAGAAAATCTACGATTCTCGTTTTGAACCATACTGTATAAGACTTCCGTTATTTTGTGTAGCCATCTGCACAAAAATAAAATTGACCATATACATAAAATATCCTATTACAAATAATATTTAATTTCGTTTGTTCTTGAAAGATACATGCCCATTCAGACAAAGAAATTGTCTTATCTTTGAAAGTACTCGGTATAAGATGATGAAATTTTATTGAGGTAATGTACGAAGCGAGAGAATTCAAACTTGGAATAATAGATAGGGTGTTCTATTAAAAATGTATGTTTGTGTTGTCATGGACTTATGGGCCACCCTGTATTTGTGCAAATATTTTTAAAATATGCTGCAGAGCAAGCATTTTATTGCTCCATTTTAATATTATTAGTAATATAAATCATTTAGATGTAGTAGAAGATAGGATCTAAGATGCAGAACCCTGTATAAATACTATCACATAAGCTAATGAGGATTATTATTACATTATACACTGCAAGAATATGTACAGCCAGATATACACCTGGTCAGAAGTATGCTAATTTTGTTACAAATAAATTCTTATTAGTATACCGCAATAATTATTTTATGGGTCATAAATTTTCCAACGATGGATCTAAAACAGATGTGAAAATTGAGTTTGAAAATAATTTTAAGTATGAATCTGAAGTAACGGAATAACAGCTCAAGTACTAAGTTAATTTTTAAATGGAAGGGTATAACGTAGAAATCCATTTGGTTCACATTTGTTGGATATTTGACTAAAATTTTTTATACTTTATTAAATTTTAAATTTGTATTTTAATGGTATGAAAACGTAAACTCACCAGCTCTCATATGAAAAAGTGTAATTTCTTAAAATTAGCCGTAACTTTGTAAGAACTAAAAAGAAAACGGCAATAAAATTAAACTTTCCTTACTGTGTTATTTATTTTAAAATTGATTATAATCACTTTTTAAGTGATATCTGAAGCAGGCAATCTTTCTTCGTAAACTGTCTTAAAATTGCCCAAAAGGTTTTAAAAGGTGTAAATAAACAGTTATGAGTATATAATATTAACGCTAAAGGGTACTAAAATAACTGTAACAAAACCACTTTATATTAATATGTTAAAAGTTCGTGAGACAAAACTTGCTTTGTACAGAATTCTTCTAAATTATTCCGGACCACCCTGAATAAAATACATGTGATATACATTCGTAATAGGATAAGTGTTTATGAAATTGTAATGCCATGTAAAATAGAAATCGTGAATTTTGCAAACCGATGGATTACAGTAGAAGACATTCTATAAATAGAAAAAATATATATACTGGGCGACACGGGAGACATGTAACACCCCGTAGCTTAGCTATTTAGAAACATGTCATTATAGGATTTGATAGGCTTGTATATATGTGATTGACCTTATTCTTGTCCAAACTAAAATATTTTTGCACTTCCGGTTTCCACAATTTTGTGTTTCTTGTTTATTTGGTTCTAATCAGTAGCTGCAGAGACTTTGTATAATTTACAAATTAAAAACAATTCTAAACTAAATTCGCGATATCATAAAAACTAAGCAGAACATCAATTTCGGCCACGTGTAAATTATTTATTTATCCTTCACTTTTACACAATACAATCCATTGTTAAGCCATTTTATGTTTTTAATTAAAATTGTTATTGGATTTGGACATTATAAATTAACAACATTAATTTTATTTTATTCTATTCTATTCTATAGGAAAAAGGTATACTCTGATAGAATTGGAACTCCATAACCTCTGACGTACCGTGGGTTCGAATACCGTTCTAGAATGCATTTTTTTCTAATATTACTTTTATGTATCCTTTAAGCAAAAAAAAATACAAAATTAAAATTATTCAAATGTATAAAAACACCAGTCCTAAATTAAAAATCCTTTAATTAATATCAATACCTTTACAACAAAAATATTTAGTAATCTGTGGAAATTAAAGAAAACAACTTAAAACACAATTTAACCACTAAAGAAAATATTTAAAAATAATAAACACTAATAATCCTATTTAGCCACTTTGGAGTTCACTAATTTTCAAAATTTTGACCATTATTTTCCACGCATAGTCCAATTCTTCTAATAGTACCTTAAAGCACAGTGCCTAACTGCAGTTCATTACTCTCATTTACTGCTAATATAACTCTCAATTTCAAGTTTTCCCTAGTTGTCAACAGCGCTTTATAAACTTTTCCTTTGAGGTGGCCCCATATGAAAAATCCAATGGCGTAAGATCCGGTGACCTCGGAGGCAATCGGATTGGCCCATTTGTCACCATTCAATTTTCTCCGAACCTTTCAAGTAATTTACCACTATTCTACTGTTATGTGGTGGAATCCCATCTTGTTGAAAAATTATTGGATGAATATTTAGAAGCAGTTCGTCCAAGAAATCTTCCACATGAGTTTGCAAAAACCGCAAATATCGTTCACCAGTTAATGGTCCGTCAAAAATGATTGGTACAACAATGTTTGTGCCAAGTACCCCCAACCAAACATTAAAAGCAAATTATTCCTGATATGCACTTTCCCTAATATTTCTAGGATTCTCTTGAGCGCAAAGACGTGTATTATTTCTATTAAATAAACCCAAATTAGTGAACCTAGTCTGAGTAATATTTTGATGAAAATTATCGTCCAAAAACCAATTACAGTAGTACATCCTTCTTTCGCAAACATTTTGGAATAAATGCTGGTATTTGATATTCGTATGACTTGAATTTATATTTTTTCAAAATGCGGCGAACGGATTCCCGATTTACACAGGTTCCGTTTTCAAGTTGTCTTAGTGAATTCGTGGGATCTGGTTCTATAATTGCCATTCATTCACAGCCAACTCTACTAAATACAATAAAATGATTGTCAGCACCTATTTTAAAAACAAATGCCATCTTGCCATGCATGGTTGAAAAGAGAAATTTAAAGGGAATCAGATGGTGTTAAAAATATTCAGGATGTCATTTAATATAGCAAAGTGGAGGGCACATCCGGGAAACCGGAAGTGCAAACATATTTTAGTTTGGACAAAAATAAGGCCAATCACGCATTTACAATCCTACCAAATCTTAAAATAACATGTTTCTAAATAGCTAAGTTACGAGATGTTACATGTCTCCTGTCACACTAATATATATATATATATATATATATATATATATATATATATATATATATATATATATATATATATATATATATATATATGCAAACACACACAGGGTGGGCTATGCACAACGGCACAGTGTGTACAGACGAAGGGATCGCCTTTGTTCAGAAATCGGTTTTGTACGAATGTGTGTGTTAGTATAAACTACATTCTAAGATTATTTTGAAATACAAAATCATGTGTCATATGCAGGTAAAAAGATGTCAACTTTCTTTGTTAAAGATTCCCTATACCAAAATGTAGCCATTATTGAAACAGAGCTAGTAGGGTTGTGGTAATGGGTTCGATTCCTGTTACCGTCTACCCTGTATGAGGTTTTTTCACATATAGCGGCATGGTCACTACGTATAAAACCCTAACTCCGATCCTTCCGATCATTTCCTGATCGCACCTATCCTTCATCTCCACATGCATACATACTTAATGTATGTGTGTTGGGAATCCATGATTGTGGGTGAAGGAACTCGGAAAACTCAAGTAGCCCCCTGTCCACCTGAGGGAGGGAATGGAACATGTGGCCTTTTCCTTTTCATTATTGAAATACAAATCATTCTTTGAAAATATTCGATATTTTTAAAAACAACATGTTGTTGAAAAGAATACACATTAAATATATACATACACAAATTTAGGTATGGTTCTTTAGACTTCCAAATGTGATGTCTACATCTCCTAAAAGTGTGTAGTAAAGAGTGTCCTTTACTGTAGTGTATAATTCCATTTCATCAGTTTGATATAGATTTGTTAATTTAAATGTAACATCACGCATTGTAACGCAATCTTGAATTTTAGTTAAAACAAATATGACATCTTTATAAAAGATTCACTATACCCAAGAGTAACCGTTTTAGTGATAACACACACGTAAACACAGGCTCACCTTACACGCTCACACGTACAAACGCGCACAGCTCACGCATGCACATGCGCGCACTCACACACACCCACATCCCCACCCACACCCACACCAACACCCTCATCCACCCACCCACTCAACCGACATCCAAATACTTTAAACAGGCAAGAATAAAATCTCCAATTAAACAAGCCAACTAAAAAGCCAAAATGGCATGCCTTAATTTCAATTTTAGCTCTTGCTGTGTTTGGGTATTTTGCTGTAATTCTCTAGACTTGGAAGTAAATGTTTTACCAATTAAGTACGTTAATTTATCATCGCATTGCATTCATTTAACGTAAATAAAGATACACATTATGTTTTTATTTTATAATAACGATTACAGTCCTTAAATGTTGCCTTAAATATTAATATTAATTAATATTATTCCATTGTTGTATTTCTGATTTAACTACATATTTTTTAGTTGGCATGTTAAGTTTTTAGTTCTAAATACATTTACCACTTTGAATTTTTCACAAGCTTGGACTTACATTATGATTTGATTAAATTTGTTTTTTGAATGAGATTTTTCATTGTTAACTTTCGTCCATTAGAGGATGTTCTGATGCGCCATTTTTAGAGCAGCAATATTTAATGTATTAAAAATCGAGCTAACGTTTAGTTGGTTGGTTGGCTTTTCCTACACGTTCACTAACGATTATTCCATTCTTATATTTGCGTATTCAGGTTTTACATATTTACTTGATATCTCCATTAATTTTTTAAAACTATTATCATTTACTGAAAACTATAGCAGTAATTGCTATCCAAACGTTTACATTTGTAAAACGTTAATAAAAACAAAATTATTCTCAAAAATGGTTTCATTTAAAGACAATTTCTCATTTCGGAAGTTAGTTCAATTATATTACATTGGTAGTTAAGATAACAATTTCGGTCTGGTAAAAAAATTCGAGTACGGGAAATACGATTTACCAGATTTACCTAATGATGATTTACCAGACTTAAATAATAAAATAACAATAAACTGTCAGTATGAAATATATATGCATTCCCTCTGTTGGGATAGAAAATTCAAGATTCTTCTGAGAGCTCGATTTAGCTAGAGCACTTGAAACGGGCGGTGGTCACTAATTCTATGTAGTTGTCTTTTATGATGCTGGAACTGTAGGTTTCTACAATCATACCGCGATTGGCGGCGAACTCCAACACCACATGAAAGATGGTGTTTTGTAAATTTTTATTCATAAAGAAATTCATGTAATGCATTATTTGACTTTGCTCATGAGAATAATTGTCAAAATAACACGAATTAATGGTATACACCATGACGATACTTATAAAACACAAATTGGTCATTCGAACTGATTATACCGATTCAGTGTATACCGGTTTTTGATTATCGTCCTGGTTAAAGGTGATATGTAACCAGTACAGATTACGAACATGTTTTTTTATTGTATTTGTATTTGGACTTATACTTGTACTTGTACTCATACTTGCACTTGTACCTGTACCTGTACGTGTACATGTACGCGTAAGTGTATGTGCACGTGTACCTGTACCTGTACCTGTATCTATAACTGTAACTTACCGGCATCTGCATCTGCATGTGTATCTGCATCTACATCTGCATTTACATCTGCATCTGAATTTGCATCTGCATCTGCATCTACATCTGCATTTACATTTACAACTGCATCTGCATCTACATATGCATCTGCATCTGTGTCTGCATTTGCATTTGCATCTGCATCTGCATCTGCATCTGCATCTGCATCTGCATCTACATCTACATCTACATCTACATTTACATTTGCATCTGCATCGGCATCTGCATCTGCATCTTCATCTGCATCTTCATCTGCACCTGCATCTGCATCTGCATCTGGATCTGCATCTACAACTGCATCTGAATCTGAATCTGCATCTGCAACTGCATCTACATCTGCATTTGCATCTGTATCTGTATCTACATCTGCATCTTCATCTGCATCTACATCATCTTCTGCATCTGCATCTGCACCTGTATCTGCATCTGCATCTGCATCAGCATTTACATCTGTGTCTGCATTTGCATCTTCACCTGCATCTACATCTTCACCTGAATCTGCATGTACATATGCAGCTGCATGTGCATCTGCATCTGTATCTGCATTTTCATCTGTAACTGCATCTGCATCTGCACCTACATCTTCATCTGCATCTGAATGAACATATGCAACTGCATGTGAATGTGCATATGCATCTTAGTGTTAGTGTTAGTGTTAGCGTTAGTGTTAGAGTTAGTGTTAGTGTTAGTGTTAGTGTTAGTGTTAGTGTTAGTGTTAGTGTTAGTGTTAGTGTTAGTGTTAGTGTTAGTGTTAGTGTTAGTGTTAGTGTTAGTGTTAGTGTTAGTGTTGTGTAGTGTTAGTGTTAGGTGTTAGTGTTAGTGTTAGTGTTAGTGTTAGTGTCAGTGTTAGTGTAGTGTAGTGTTAGTGTTAGTGTTAGTGTTGTGTTGGTAGTCAGTGTTAGTGTTAGTGTTAGTGTTAGTGTTAGTGTTAGTGTTAGTGTTGTGTTAGTGTTAGTGTTAGTGTTAGTGTTAGTGTTAGGTGTTAGTGTTAGTGTTAGTGTTGGTGTTAGGTGTTAGTGTTAGTGTTAGTGTTGGTGTTAGTGTTGGTGTTAGTGGTGTGTGTGTTAGTGTTAGTGTTAGTGTTAGTCTTGTGTTGGTGTTAGTGTTAGTGTTAGTCTTAGCGTTGCGTTAGAGTGTTAGTGTTAGTGTTAGTGTTAGTGTTAGTGTTAGTGTTAGTGTTAGTGTTAGTGTTAGTGTTAGTGTTAGTGTTAGTGTTAGTGTTCGAGTTAATGTTAGCGTTAGCGTTAGTGTTAGTGTTAGTGCTAGTGTCGGTGTCAGTGTTAGTGTTAGTGTTAGTGTTAGAGTTAGTGTTAATGTTAGTGTTAGTGTTAGTGTGAGTATTAGTGTTAGTGTTAGTGTTAGTGTTAGTGATAGTGTTAGTGTTAGCGTTAGTGTTAGTGTTAGTGTTAGTGTTATTGTTAGTGTTAGTGTTAGCGTTAGTGTTAGTGTCAGTGTCAGTGTCAGTCTCCGTGTTCGTGTTCGTATTCGTATTCGTATTCGTATTCGTATTTGTATTCGGATTCGCATTCGCATTCACATTCGCATTCGCATTCGCATTCGCATTCGAATTCGCATTCGAATACGCATTAGCACTCGCACTCGCACTCGCACTCGCACTCGCACTCGCACTCGTACCGCACTCGCACTCGCACCACATCCGCATCCGCATCCGCATTCGCGTTCGCGCTCGCGCTCGCACTCGCACTCGCACTCGCACTCGTCGCACTCCCGCACTCGCACTCGCACTCTCACTCATCTACGCACTCGCACCACATCCGCATCCGCATCCGCATCCGCATTCGCGTTCGCGCTCGCGCTCGCACTCGCACTCGCACTCGCACTCGAACTCGTACTCATACTCGTCCTCGTACTCGTACTCTTATTACTGTACTCGTACTATCGCACGTCATCGCACTCGCACTCGCACTCGCACTCGAACTCGTACTCGTACTCGTACTCGTACTCGTACTCGTACTCGTACTCGTATTCGTATTCGTATTCGTATTCGTAATCGTATTCGTATTCGTATTCGTATTCGTATTCGTATTCGTATTCGTATTCGTATTCGTACTCGTACTCGTACTCGTACTCGTACTCGTAATCGTGTTCGTGTTCGTATTCGTATTCGTATTCGTATTCGTATTCGTATTCGTATTCGTATTCGTATTCGTATTCGTATTCGTATTCGTATTCGAATTCGTATTCGTACTCGTACTCGTACTCGTATTCGTTATTCGTATTCGTATTCGTATTCGTATTCGTATTCGTATTCGTATTCGTATTCGTATTCGTATTCGTATTCATAATCGTATTCGTATTCGTGATCGAATTCGTATTTGTATTTGCATTTTGTTTTCATTTTTTTAATATTTACTATTACGAATTACCGTTAGATTAATCCGCCCGTTAGAAAAATAAATGAAACAGAATTATATTTACGTTTCTAACATTTTTGTATAATTTGGGATTTTGTACCAACTGTAGATTACTGCGCCTTTTTCGGTTGGGCTCCTTGACCGACTATAACCAATACTGTAAACGAAATTTTACTCTCAAAACGGAAAGATCTTTACAGACCGCGCAAATATTTTTCAACATGTTCTACGGCAGAACCACTATTCATGTCTTGCTATTTTAAATGTACTGGTCTTAAACAAAAATGATCACATGAATCAAACAATATGTAACACGTAACCACTAATCAAATAAATATCAATATACAACTGTAATGCAAAAGTATTTATCCATAGTTACACCCTGAGCCTTATAACTTTTGCCTGTTAAAGGGTGAGGAGCTGCGTATTGTAGAATTTTGTTTGATACTTGTTTGAGAGAGAAAAAGAGAGAGAGGCGGAAGAAAGGAGAGGGGAGGGAGAGAGAGAGAGAGAGGAGAAAGAAAAGGAGAAAGAAAGAAGAAGAGAGAGGAAAAGAGGAGAAGAGGGAGAAGAGAGAGAGAGAGAGAAGAGGAGAGAGGAGAGAGAGAGGAGAAGAGGAGAGGAGAGGGAAGAGAGGAGAGGAGAGGGAAGGAGAGGAGAGGAGAGAGGGAGAGGAGAGAGGAGAGGAGGGAGAAGAGAGAGGAGAGGGAGAGGAGAGGGAGAGGAGAGGAGAGGAGAGAGGGAGAGGGAGAGGAGGAGAGGAGAGGGAGAGGAGAGGAGGGAGAGGAGAGGAGAGGGAGAGGGAGAGGGAGAGGGAGAGGAGAGGAGAGGAGAGAGAGGGAGAGGGAGAGGGAGAGGAGAGGGAAGAGGAGAGGAGAGAGGAGAGGGAGAGGGAGAGGAGAGGGAGAGGGAGAGGGAGAGGAGAGGAGGGAGAGAGAGAGAGGGAGAGGGAGAGGGAGAGGGAGAGGAGAGGGAGAGGGAGAGGGAGAGTGAGAGGAGAGGAAGAGGGAAGAGGAGAGAGGGAGAGGAGAGAGGGAGAGGGAGAGGAGAGGAGAGGAGAGGAGAGGAGAGGAGAGGGAGAGAGAGGAGAGGGAGAGGAGGGAGAGGGAGAGGAGAGGGAGAGGAGAGGGAGAGGGAGAGGAGAGGGAGAGGGAGAGAGGAGAGGAGAGGGAGAGGGAGAGGAGAGGGAGAGGAGAGGAGAGGAGAGGGAGAGGGAGAGGGAGGGAGAGGGAGAGGGAGAGGGAGAGGAGAGGGAGAGGGAGAGGAGAGAGAGGAGAGGAGAGGAGAGGAGAGGAGAGGGAGAGGAAGAGGAGAGGAGAGGGAGAGGGAGAGGAGAGGGAGAGGAGAGGGAGAGGGAGAGGAGAGGGAGAGGGAGAGAGAGGAGAGGAGAGGAGAGGGAGAGGGAGAGGGAGGAGAGGAGAGGAGAGGGAGAGGGAGAGGAGAGGAGAAATGAAATAATTTCAATTTTCAATTTTTTAGGATTACTTTTTATATACGTTAATAACGAGAAGAGACATCATTGTAATAACAAGAACAGTAATCTATGCCAGAATGAAGTTTAAAACTTCATGTCAGATAGAGATTAATAGACATAAATACATGTTAACGTAAAAAAGATTCCAAAGCATTTTCTATCATATTTATTTAATTTTTACATTACTTTACTTTAAAAAGCTTTATAAAGGGAATACATGTAGAATTAAGTTTTCTTTAAAAAATACGTCTACACTTTTTCTTCTAAAATGAATCGTTATTCAGATAATGCAAAAATTTTAACTTACACGTAAATTTTACCATAGGAATTTTTTGCCGCCAAGTTACGCGTTATATCAAAAAATTAGGTAGAACATAATCAATACGTTTAAGGTGTATATAGGGATTATTTGATAAAATTGCCCCTAATAAACCCCCCTCTCCGCCACTGGGTTTCTCCTAAAATCTAATCAGCTCTAAGCAAAATGAAATCATGTTTAAATACAAAATGTTAAGTACGTTAAATGGAAATGAAAGGAAATGAAATAATTTTAATAACATTTTTTTGGATAATTATGCAACCTCCTTTACAATTTAATTACATATTTACCTTTGAACTTATTCGTTCAAAACAAAAACTTATAATAAATCCTTTATAAGGAGTTCATTACGAGAATAGGCAACATTGTTAACGCAAAAACAATAATCTATGCCAAACAGACGTTTAATACTTCATGACAGACAGGTTAATAGACATCTAGATGCCAATTTAAATTAAAAGAAATGAAATAATTTTAATTTCAATCTTTTTAGGATAACTATGAATCCCCTTTTTTATACGTTTTTAACGAAAACAGGCAACATTGTAAAAACAAAAACAATAATCTATGTCATAATGACGTTTAAAGTTCCTATCAGATAGAGATTAATAAACATAAATACATGTTGACGTACAAAAATATCAATAATACAGCTTCAGCATCTTCAATCATATTTATTTAGTTTTTATATTTATTTCGCTTTATAAAGAAAATTTATGTAAAATTAAATTTTCTTTAAAAACACGTCTACACTTTTTCTTATAAAATTAATTGTTATTCAGATAATGTAAAAATTTGAACACGTAAATTCTACCTTCAGAATTTTTTTGCCGCTAAGTTCGCGTCATGTCAAAAAATTGCATAAAACATAATTAATCAATATGTTTAATGTCTATATTTAGGTATTTTTATATCATGAAGTTTTAAACGTCTGTTTGACATAGATAATTGTTTTTGCGTTTACAATGTTGTCTACTTTTGTAATGAACTTCTTATAAAATAGGTTGCTTATTTATCCTAAAAAAATGTTATTAAAATTATTAATTTCTTTTAATTTTCGTATTGTAGGTTGGGAGGTGGTGTGGTGTTCCACTTGTCAATCAATGGTTGAACATTCAAAAATGTGCATCTGGTTTACGGTATGGGTAACTTTTTGTGTTTTTTCGAAATTCTAATAAATTTTTTCTTGTTTTATCACGCCACTAGAAATATCATTTATTTGGCAAATAATAAAATGAAAGTAACCATTCTGGGAAATTTTGGGAATTTTTTTATTTTATTTAACTTTGAATGTAAATATCTCAGAATAATTGAAAGTGCACTGTAGTTGTATCTTTATTATTCTAAAGTCCTCAATTCAGAGCACTAACGTTTCAATATAATGCCGCATTATGGAATTATATTTAAACATTAGTGCTATTAAAAATTATATTAATTTTGAATAGCACTAATGAAGTTAAAAAAATGTAAAAAGGTTAAAAACAAGACCTAAAAAATCTAACAAAATTTGTATTCATTATTTGTGTAGTTTTGAAGAGAGGTCAATCACACTCCCGGGAGGTCACCAGAAAAAGAACAAAAATGGGATGTTCTTGCACCTTTTGAGAAATATACCCTACATCGCTTGTAAATAAAGATTTGTATTACCCCTGATACGTAATGTTCATCCGTGTCTAACGGTTTTGAAAGTTTGGGCGGATTTACATTTTGCAGATTCAATAAATGTTCAATTGCCCTAAGATTATAGTCATAATAAAAATAATAAAGAATCATCGTAAAAGGTGTAAAATTTATGATTTTCAAAAGTAACTTCATCTTAAATGTTAGTTAACATATAGCTTTCCTAAAATCATAATAAACCTTTCTTGAATGCGTACTAATATATTAATTACATTTTAAAAATTATAATCATCGTGAAAATACGATATAACCGATCCAAAAACTTAGTTTTGTTTCGCGTCAAACGCCATATGGATCTAAATTCAGAAATTGCAAGGGTTACGAGGCGGATTACGCTAAAATCCTGTGCTGTAATGTGTGTTGCCGTCCGCAGGCGTTACAATATTCATGAACGCATTTAAATCATCTGGTTTAGTATATTTTATTGAGTCATGTAATATTTGTACTAGTAAAGAATAAAACCAGGGGCGTACGCTAGAATTTATGATTAGCAAGAACATTTATTACATAAAAATAAATCAACCTTTTAATTTTTAAGCAATTTCCATAACAAATATCAAATATAGCTAAACGCCAAATACATCAGAAGTTGTTCCATTGTAGATAGTTTATAACGAGTGTGACAAACTTTAATAACAACTTGTGGCTGATTGAACAAAAAGTATGACATATACTTATGCCCTATTTTACCTACTGACAACTGAAAGAAATCAAAACTGTTTTAGTGAAGTACTAAACAATCATTGAATACCTAGTTGCATTTTAAAAAACTAAATATCTAGAGGCTGTGTATTGAGGTAAGTTTTAATTTGAAAACAAAAGTAATGATCGAAATGCACTACTTAAACCTGAATACAAGCTCGAGACGTGCTTACACATTTACGAAGTTAATTTGTCGAATCCATTATCATTTGACATAAATCCTCGCTAATATTTATTTGAATATTGTACAGTCCGTCAAAGATTAAAATTTAAAGCAGCAGATTTCAATCCGATCTAACATATTGCTGCGCTTTATCCTAGAACTTAAATTAAATGCTTAACCAATTATATTGTAAGTTGCCACAGCACTATAATAATTGAACATGATATGTAGTTAAAATTAAAAGTAGTCATATAGGGCCGGTTCTGGCTCAGTTCAAGGTCACTCGCCCTCTGGTGGTGAGAAATAGAGCTCTTCAAGGTCAAAATTTATTGACCTCGAAGGGTATCATACTACAAGTCTTAGAAATCTAAAAAAACAGTTCGTGGAATCCAGGGCAAGATGAGTATTTGTCAAGTGAAACATGTTCTGATAGGTACTCAAGTCAATGACACATTTTTCCCATATAAACCGCAGCGAAGTGTGTTGAGATTAGTCAGTTAGCAACTTGTAATTGTTAAACATGGAATTAGCAGGGTTAAACCAAAACACCTATTGCAAACCCTTTAAAAAGTGTGTGACCTCGAGATATCTAAAAAGTATAAAGTGATTAATGTGGCTGTAATTAATACTAAGTATGGTGAACGTATAGTGGTGGGAACAGCAGAATTTAAATGTGTGTTACCTCAGCGCTCTTATCAGTATTTCAAAGAAGAAACCTGAATTGAAGAATTTAAAACGTTACTAAACACGAAGGATGTATTCATAAGTAGTTTACGTGCTGCTAGAAAAACAAAAAAACATAACATTTTGTTTTTAATAGTAGTGCTACAACCCCACCATATGTAAATTATGCATTCTTGAGCTAGAATCAATTCTTAAACAGTGCTTAGACGTACTGCAATTGCGAGCAAGTAAAGTCGTTATCTAATTATGATGCAAGCAGCAATAAAATCATTTCTAGAACGATCAAAAGTCAGAAGTTCACCGTTATATAAGCACACCCTACATAGTTACAGTAACAATATGAATAATAATTTAACATTGTGCTGTTGGTACGGTCAATATAGTGATGGCAGTAGTAGCAGTAGTAAATATAAAAGGGAAGAGAAACATGATGAAGGGTATTCTTCTAACACTGACTGGCCATTATTTCGACATAAGGATGATTTATCAGAAAAGTACAAACAAGCAGCTAATGAATAGTTAATCTATTGTGTTTATTATAAACTATTGAACGATACTCATCATGCAAAAAGTATGGAAATTGGATAAAGTCCACACTTCAACCTTGCGCCAGTAGTGCGTATGGGATGTGGTAACTGCGATCAAAGCACTAATGTTGTGTTAGACATGATGGAAAGGAATGAACTTCTAAGATGGCATTCGTATGTAAAGTTACAACTTGGCCGATGCCAAGAAATTGAAAATAAAATTCATTGGTTAAATATAAACGAAGAAGAAAATATAATCTATGATCAACATTATGAATCTCTATCTACCAATCTTGGTATTTGATAATCACATAACTTGGGTATGTGGATTGAAGGAGATGACAGAATTTTGAAAACTGTTATGGTACGAAAACTCAAGCTGGCATTCTTGAATCAATTCCGATGCTCATAGATGTAGAACTAAATTCAGGGTTATAATAACGATATAGAAATTGGAATTTCATTGAATATTACCAATCTTGGTGTGATTCATTGATTGATAAGAGTTCAGATTTTAAAGTTGATAAAACTACCGTCCTTTTGGTCGAGAAGAGAATTCCAGGTAACGATAGATTGGACATTTTTAAAGACATTGAAGATATTATAAAATCTAAGTTAAATACTTGAAAATTCAGAGGTATACACTGTATGTTCAAAGCAATCGGAATTTCAACATAAAGATTCTGGTAAGTGTGAGTCGTGGTGTACTCGATTATTAACAACTGTTTTAGGGTGGTCCCTGGTGCAATTCGTGTATATAGAGGTAAACCTGCTTAAATTTGCTCCCACCACGGGTTCTTCCTATATGGCTGTCCCCGCCGAAATCGCACATAAACACGCCATAGTCAATGTAAAAATAATGATAATTGCTGCTTTGCATGGGCTGTTGTATCGGCACTAGTGACACCAACGGGAGTACCACAACGCACATCTTCTTACCCTGATTTCCAGACGTTATTCAACTGGACTGGTGTACAGTTCCCTGTTAAGCTGACGAATATTTCAACGTTTGAGAGCAATAACAACATTTCCATTAATGTTTATGGGTTAGACGATACGTATCGTGATGGTCACCGTGTCACGGAGGTAGTGGGCCTCTATACTACACCAAAGCCAAACAGGCAGTTCATGTTAATTTATTATTATTAGTCAGTAACCAAACAGATAATCAGCATTATGTATGGATAAAAATTTTCTCGTTTACTTAGCAACCAAATAACTCGGCGGAACGGAGCAATGTATTTTGTGATGCATGCTTGTATTACTTTAGATCCGAGGAGCAATTAACCCGACACGTGTCACACGACTGTAACTTCGTATATACAAAATTACCGGGTGTGAAACAAAAAAAGACATAACCGGGGAATTCTATGCGGAAAATATACTCGCGTTTCGGAACTATCAGAAACAAATGGTTCTACCATTCGTAATATATGCAGATTTTGAAGCGCTCTTAGTACCGGTAGATACGGCTGAACCAGATCCCGAAAACCGTTCACGATAAAACGTGTAAACACGAACCATACTCGTTTAGTTATTATATTAAGTGTAGTGTAAACGATGCGTGGTCTAAGTTAGAGCTGTATAGGGGAGCAATGCAGGGAGATATTTATAAGACGACTGGAAAGTGATGTAAAACGGATATATAATGAACATTTCAAAGCTATTGTCCCAATGACACCATTAACGGATGAACAGCAGGTTACGTATGAATGCAGTGTATGTTGTTACATATGCGGCAAGCACTTTACGGGCGATCCGACAAATCCGAAAGTACGAGATCACTGTCACGTTACTGGTAAGTATCGTGGTGCAGCACATTCAACGTGTAACTTAAACTATCAGGTGCCTACATTTCTTCCCGTTTTTCTACATAATCTCAGTGGTTATGATGTTCACCTGTTCATTAAACAGTTAGCGAGTGAAACGGAAGAAATTACCGTACTTCCGGTTAACAGTGAAAAATATATAACGTTTGGTAAGTACATTTTTGTTGATGAATATGTAAACAGTCATGGTATCAGGGAAAAGAAATACATTAATTTACGTTTCGTCGATAGTTGTAGATTCATGGCTGCATCCTTAGATACTCTATCTCAGAATTTATCAGATGATCAATGTATGGAGGTACGGAAATATTTTAGTAATGATAGCGACTTCAACTTAGTGAGAAAGAAAGGTAGTTTCCTTATGCGTACGTAGACAGCTTTAGTAAATTGAACGACGTCACGGTGCCATCATATGACAAATTCTACGATAAAATGCGCGATGCAAATATTTCCGATGACGAATACTGTCGCGTTCTACTGGTATGGGATCACTTTAAGTGTAATACACTAGGTGATTATGCTGATATTTATTTAAAATCAGATGTGTTGTTATTGGCTGACGTGTTTGAAAACTTTAGGAGATTATGTATGGGTGTGTATGGGTTAGAACCTGCACAGTATGTCACTTTGCCTGGATTGGCGTGGGATGCCATGTTGAAATGTACGAAAGTAGAGCTAGAATTATTGACGGATATGGATATGTATCACTTTTTAAAAAGGTATTCGGGTGGAGTAAGTACTTGTATCAAGCGGAGAAGCATCGCTAATAACGAGTTTGTTCCAAACTATGATCCTAAACAACCGAAAGTGTTTTTACAATATTTAGATGCCACGAATTTATACGGGTGGAGTATGAAGCAATACCTGCCCCACGATGGGTTTATGTGGTTACCGCAAGAGGAAATAGATCACTTTGACGTATTAAAGATTGATGATGACGCCGATGTTGGATTTGTACTGGAGGTTGATATACATTATCCCCACCATCTGCATGACGAACACAACGATTATCCGTTTTGTCCTGAAATGATCTGCGCACCACATTCCCAGGAGGAGAAGTTAATCCCTAACCTGTGTGATAAGACAAACTACGTTATACATTACCGCTATTTAAAACAATGTATAGAGCATGGCTTAATTGTTACTCGTATTCATAGGGTTTTACGCTTTCGTCAAAGTCCGTGGCTAATACCATACGTAGACCTTAATACAGCTCTCCGCAACACAGCACTGAACAAGTTCGAAAAGGATTTCTATAAAATTATGAATAATGGCGAGTTTGGTAAAACAATGGAAAATGTCGATAAACGAAGAGTTATTAAACTGTTAACACATTGGGAAAATAACGGTCGTCGGGTAGGTCTAGCACGGTACGTTGCAAAACCACAATTTAAAAATTTTATTCAATTCACTGACAAATTGTTTGCGGCGGAATTGTCGAAACAGGTAGTTACGTATGACAAACCCGTTTATGTCGGATTCAGTATTTTAGATCTTTCCAAAATTATAATGTATCGGTTTTTTTATGATATCTTACGAGCTCATTATGGCAAGAATGTCACGTTGCTCTATACTGACACGGATTCTTTGATTGTTGAGATAGTAACTGATGATATGTATGCACACATGCGAAATAATTTAGACGAATATGATACTTCCAACTATCATAATGAGTTGCATGGTATTCCTACGACTGCTTCCGTCGTTGGACGAATGAAAGATGAGTATGCAGGAAAGCAATTCATTATTTTTATGGTGCTGGATCGAAGTCATACTGTCTGAAGCTTGCTGATAATGAAGTTGTTAAGAAAGCGAAAGGTGTTAAGAAAGTTTTTATACAGAAAGTGTTGACGGAAGTAGACTACAAAGCGGTTGCGGAGGGGTCTGATAAAACAGTAATGTGTAAAATGCTTGTGTTTCGATCAACCTTACATGATATATATACCGAAATGTTAAACAAAATTGCCTTTAGGTCCCAGGATGACAAACGATATCGACTACGTGATACGTGTTCCACATTGGCGTGGGGGCATTGGCGAATACCGCAATTGGAGAATGCTGAGCGAACTATTGCAGGTTGCTAATCAAATGAATTTGTATTAACCGGAAGAAGAATAGTTTGGGTACTGACACTTGCTAGTTTCTTTCCTATATTCTCACCAGAATGAAACAAATATTAATAATTTGTATTATTCCTTGAGTTGTTTAACATATATTAATATTATGTACTAATTCGTTATTAAGAGAATATATGCTATACAAATACTATGTTTCATAAATAAAAAAAAAAAAAAAAACGAGAATGATTATTTACTATTTTTTTTATTAAAAAATGTGTACAAGACTTATTGCATTATATATATATTATATAAATGATATACACTACTCAAAGCGCAGTGACATAATGATTTACAATGAAAGTAACAAACGGGTTGCATAGCAGGAAGAGGTGGACTTTCCTCAAGTTCAATAACAGGCTGGTTCACAAATTTTCTGATGTAATCTGCTTTTCTCTGCCCTTGACATAGACAGAATCTGTTGACTGAATCAATCTCTCGAGTATTCTTCGAAAGTGGTGTGGTGGTGTATACCCTTCTTCCCATTTAATACAGTGCTGGTTATGTATTAACCAAGTAGCTTGACGACGACTCTCTGCATCCAATGTATGCCAGGGATACGGTGATTTAAAAATAAAATGGGCAATTTGTTTCCCATTATAAATGGCGAGTTCTTTTGGTATAAAAGCTTTTGAAATTTTAAACCCTTGTACATCCATTATGACGGGCATTGTATTACAACTGCCGTACTGCTTTGGTTAACGCGTTGTATGTAACTAAACGATCGTGGAGTATAACACAGTATGCTGTCGTATTTGCAGCTATGTTTGCCGCTGTTTCAAACTCCACACGAAGAACTACTGCTTTAGAGTGTAATGCTTCTTTTGATTTGAGCAATCTACGACAATCAACGGTGCAGCTGTGGTAAATTGCGTAGGGTGAGTAATGGTTGCCCATCTCTTTGGTAATACGACATTTGGAATTTAGCAAACATTTCATATAACGTAGCAAAGCAATTGTTATCATAATTAACGTTGAGATTGTCATACGGATAACGATCCGTGTTCAGGAACACGCGAATATTATTTAGTGCACATTTATCGAATCTGCTCGTATCTTGCATAACATTATTCTCTCGCCCAGTTTGAAATCCTATAATAATGTATCTAGGTGTTTCTATACTAGTAGATGTTTTGATTGCCCATGTATGCTTATCTGTTGCTGGAATGGCGGGATATATGTGGGTTTCCCAACTTCTCAATGCTACTGGCGTATTTACATTTTTATCAATGTATTTCGTTAACGCCAACTCCTCTGCTAATGCTGGAATGATGTGTGGAACTTTCCAATATATCTCTATGTTAACTTTTAATGCTTCTTCTACAGTTGAAATTACTGCATCGGTATCAATGTTACTACGAATTAATACCAGTTCTTGTCTAATGCTCAAAATCACTTTATTGTAATCTTCGGCAAAGCCAAGTAGCATTCGCAAAGGTATACAAACATTAAAGTATCCTTGAGCATTTGTTAGTGTACTGTTTGCAGTAGGAAACCAACCTGCATTTTCATGCCGGGCGAGATCATTGGACGTCAATGATACCAATCCTTTCATTGTCGACGTTAATCCCACTTTCGTTACGGAATCTACCACTATTCCATTCATTTCATATCTAATTTCACTGAATAAAATGCGATACCGTTATTAACGAACCTTGCGGTGTTAGAGACAGTACCATCCTGACGTAATAATCGTCCCTCTATGTACATAGCTTTCGGATGGTAAAGTGCACATGTCTTCCTGAATGGGTATCCTGATTTCATCATTGTTTCCAAATCGTAGTGTATGGCTGATGGGTGTGCAGTTCGGAATTAACGATAGCATTATCAACGACAACTTTTTCATTAACGTTTAATATACTCATTGTAGTACTGTAAAGCCGAGACTCCAATAATGCTTTGTTCTGCGGTGTCAATGCTTTGGGCGCTGAACGCTTACTGACTCTCACCTTTCCACACTTTGATCTTTTATAGTTTGATTTGCACTGGGTACATGCACATGTGTTATAGCGCGTCACCATATTTTCTTTAAATGTAGTCCTATCGTTATGACTTCCCCGTTAAAATTGACGAGATCTCCGTCTTGGTCTACTATTTTAAGTGTTATTGTCGAAATGGTAGATGTATTGATAGGTAGATAGATGACATGTTGAGGGGACTCTATTATTTTATACCCCGCTGGTACACTGGGAAAGAACTGATGAATTATGTGTGATGTTTCACCATTCTTAAAACTACCACTTGTTATATTGCACTCGATAATTAATGAGTTAATTTTGATAATGTTAATAGGAGTATCAGAGGTATGCACTTTCTGGTAAACAGATTTATTAAATCCCAGCATAGGTCCTATCGAATTTTCCACATTGAAGTTAATGTCATGGGTTGCTTTCATACTTGCTTTCATAGTATTATTATTCGCTTGTAAATGCAGAACTGCTCTCGATCTTTCACTAACTCATTAATATATTTATTCACATCCGCGATTTCGTATGATCCTGGTGGTATTGTAATTTTATCGTTTCCAAATACGAGTTGGTTATTTTTGAAGTAACATTCTGTATAGTATTGAAAGATTCAAAACTAGTCAATCCCATTACGTATTCCGACTCATTCTCAAGAAAAATCGGTGGATTAAAGGTTGCTTGCAAGATACACTTTTGCCGGTACATGTAAATGTGTACGACATTACGATCACGTAACGACTACTGAAAATCAGTACGAGTAGTCATATAAAAAGTGTAAGACTAAATGACCGCAGTTGTATGTATCAAAATCTTGAACCTTGGTAAAGTTATACTCAATTGTGTTTCTGCTACCATCACTTTTAAAATAGTGGAGTAATTCAAAGGGTGGTTTAATATGTCCTATGCTATCAAAATATGTAATATGCCTGTTACGCTTAATGTAAGCTGTCCAGTGTGTACCCTGGTTAGTTTGATCATCCAGATTCACAATACCACATTCATTCGCATGGATTCGTGTAGGTAAGTTATCTCGCATATATATCCCTCTAAAATAGGGAATCTGTAATTGCTCCACAAATTTTGATAGCTCAACATTACTTAAGGCGTGACGTGGTAGCTTCAGTGGGAGTTTTTGAATACGGTTGTAAATATATACCTAACCCTCGTTTATATGGCTTTATGTATAAACCTTTTCCTAATGCAGCTGCTTCCATTGCTTGGTTGTGTCGTTTGGTTTCGTCTAACGTTTTGTCGCAGCTTTTGCGTCAGTTACCGCTTTTGCGACTGCCGCAGCACCGCCACCTAGAGACCCTAAAGCTCCTAATGCTGCAAAGAGGGAATAAGAGGTATGAATCCCCACGTTTTGGTATTGGCAATATTCTGCTCTTGGGTGACATAATTTTTTTGTGTTTTAGAGCGCTCAAGGCTTGCTGTATTGTCGCTTTTAAAGATGATCGAAGTTTACCACCAACACGATGTCGGGCTAGAAGGACTGCTTTGTTAAACGAAATTGCTCTGCGAGAATGCTTCCTTCGTCGTGATTTATTTCCCATTCCTAATTTCTTTTGTCCTTTCCGTGATTTGCCACCCATTCCCATTGTCCGTTTTCCTTTCATTATGCCAGCTATGGTTAATGCAGCTGCCTTTTCTCCAAAGGTAGCGTCGGTAGAACGAAATCTATTCCAAGCTTTTTGTTGTAAAGTCTTATCTGCTATGTGTCATGTCCTAGATCGTTTGACTGGGAATATGCAATATCGTGTTCTTTACACGCTTCGTCCAATGCGTTAATACCTTTGTCGCCACGAGCTAATCGTTTTTGTAAACGGGTGCCTGGCCAACAATATCGATATCCGGGTATATGCAACTCCACGGGTAATTTATTTATTAAAGTATTAATTAATCCTGAACCTTTTTTTCCTCTGACGCTGGGATGTATACTTCATACCACACTGACTGACACTGCACTACTAAAGTACTTTCTGCACGTGGTATATATATATATATATATATATATATATATATATATATAGAAGCGTCATACAAGTCGTGGTTTAGTACCATAATGGGTGACATCCGTTTCATTCGCCAAGATACAGAATTACCTATCAAAATTATGACATTACTCCTAACAAGGAGCAGTACTGTAAACACCGCGGTTTACTAAAAGGGGATGTAAACGAGGTATAATCGTCGGACCATCCGGCTGTGGAAAACCAATGTTATGATTAGCTTATTAGAACATCCAAATGGCTTACGTTTTGAAAATGTCTATATATATTGCAAATCTCTATACCAACCTAAATACCAGTACCTGCGGGAGTTACTGGCACCCATAAAGGAAATTAGGTATTTCGAATACAGTGATAATAGTGATGTTATACCTCCTAGTGAGTCCCGTAAAAATTCAATAATGATTTTTGATGATGTAGCATGTCATAAACAAAATGAAATTAGAGATCATTTTGTTTTGGCAGACATCGAAATAATGATTGTTTCTATCTGTGTCAAACGTATTCTTCAATTCCAAAACAGCTTATACGTGATAATGCGAATTTACTTGTTCTTTTCAACAAGATCACACTAATCTCAAGCATGTGTATGATGATCACGTTAATGTTGATATGTCATTTGATAAATTTAAAGACTTGTGTTGCTTGTTGCTGGCGTGATAAATTCGGATTTCTTGCGATTGATAAAGAAAGCGATGTTAATAACGGTCGTTACCGTAAGAGATTTGACTGTTTCATTGCAGTATAAATAATCTACTAGGACTGTTAACGTACAGTCGTAATGGAGGAGCGCTTAGTACAAGACATTTTGCGTGCTCGCAAGAGTGTGCAACAGAAATATGCGAGTTTGAAAGAAGATACTGCACTTACAGAACGTGCAATGGAGGCGCACTTTAAACCTATTACACAGCCATTAAAACAATTAATTACTAAAAATGATGGTTCTCTCATCAAAGCTGAACCCCTTACGCCAGAAGTCGGAAAAAAGGAGTCCATTGCACATGAAAATGAAGTATTTTTACATTATACACCTAAATCCTCTAGAATACGTAAGGAGCCGCGTACTATTGTTCCTGACACCATTCTCACACCTCTACAAGAATCTGTAATTGCTGATGTCACACATGACGACGAGGTGGAAATTCCTACTTTACAACAATTGAAATCGGAACTATTAGCTGCTGGATCTCAACCCGCCTTTGAAGAGTATCTTAATCAATACCAAGGATTAGCGAAATTCTACGTCGAAGGTATCTTTAGAGATACCGAAGATGAATATGACTTAACGTACGGTGTGCATTTTATTCCTGAAGAAGAGAAATTTTTTATAGGCGATGCTGGACTAGATTTTGTTGGAGAAAATTTGCGAATCGCTCTTCCCGATGGATCATCCCTAGACTATGAGGGAACACCGGGATTATATGAACTACTTTTTAAAAAGTTCCTACGGGATACAAAAGAGGGATCTTCAGCAATACAATGACATTTTGCGTCGTACGCATGCTGCCCGACGTAATTATAACCCTGATGATCAAATCCGAGGAACTAATAGTAAGAAGTATCTTGAAATCATTAAACCATTACTTCAGCCTAGAAAACGTTCTGCCACGTCGTCTATTGCACCTCCAGCCACCAGATCTCGAACAACTTCTATATCCAAAAGAGGTGGTGGACTGCAGCTATTGCGATACAATAATAAACCTATTGAGTTTGTACCGTGGAATAATCCGAATAAGTTAGTCGATTGGTTACGGAATTATTAGGATCAATGTCGGCAGGAAATACTAGCAATCACAACGAAATAATATATATAATTGATGAACTACGTAACGCAAAAGTAATAAAGTAACAGAACTTGTTATAAACCTACCACTACAGTCATTTCCTTTCATTGTTACTACGACTATCACTACAGATAGTACTATACGTCCACCAGTGATGCCAATAGATAAATTTGGCGGTCATCTTCATCATCAAATGACAGTGGATAAATTTGGGAAACATATTGTTGATCATAGCGATCTGTCTTATGAAACTTTCATTTCATTTTCTGGAATCGCTGCAAAGAAGACAATTAGTTTATCTACCGGCGTCGGTGATCAATATACCTATCCCTGTAACGACGGTACTATAGTACATTGCAGGTGGAGTCATCCAACTCTTGAGCTTAACATAGATGGTACAACATTTGATCTGGCAAAGGATGTAATTGGTCAACATCTTAAGAGGAACGATGTAATTCGTATAATCATGCCGAAGTTTGTACAGTTTTCAACTGCAGCGATATTCAACGTAGAGTTCGTAGTAAAATCCAAAGCACAAAAAAAATGAGTAAAGCCGATGTTGTCGAAGAACTGCACAAACCTGCAAGAAGAAATTTTCCGCGGCGTTGTGTTGTACTAAAAGGTTTAAATGATCTATTTCAAGCTGATTTAGTGGAAATGATACCATATGCTCGGATGAATAAAGGATTTCGATACATTTTAGTAATAATAAATGCATTCTCTAAATATGTCTGGGCTTTTCCCATCAAACGCAAGAATGGTAAACTGGTCGCGGATGTAATGGATAAACTTTTGTCTGGTTTGAAAAGGACACCTACACATATACAAACTGATATGGGAACTGAGTTCTATAATGCTGAATTCAAAAAGTAATGAAAAATTTAATATCAATCATTACAGTAGTTATTCCACCTTGAAAAGTAGTATAGTGAACGTGTAAATCGCACCCTTAAAGCAATAATGTGGAAAACCTTCAGCATGCAAGGATCCTATAAGTGGCTATCAATATTACCGCACATTGTCGCCGAGTATAATTCAAGAAAGCATAGAACAACTGGATACAAACCGGTAGATGTATCGGAAAAAATAGTGCATCTATTTCAAAACATTTAAAATGTCAAAAATTCTTGACCGTAAAACACCTAAATTTAGAGTGGGGAACATGTACGCATTAGCAAACATAGAAGCATATTCTCTAAGGGGTACACACCTAATTGGAGTTACGAAGTCTTTCGAATATCAACAGTTAAACGTTCAAGCCCACTGACCTACACATTACGTGATAGTCGAGATGAAGAGATTCAAGGTCGGTTCTATGAGCCCGAACTACAAAGTGTTAAATATCCAGACATTCATCTAGTTGAACGTGTCATCCGACGTCAAGGGAATAAAGCTCTCGTTAAGTGGTTGGGTTTTGATACTTCTCACAACTCCTGGATTTCTACCAAAGACATTGTGTAATACGCTAATTAACCTTAATTATATATATATTGTAATATTAATATGCAATAAACAGATCTTTTTTTAATTTTTTTATTAATACTATCCTATACATATACATCACTACATACTACTAAAGCGTCTGACAAACACACACTCACGATGCTGTTTTTCGAGAATTGGTGAAATTATATTACCACAGTCATCTATTCTTTTTTTAAATCGTGCAGAATCTCTAGCTATTTGTTCCCATTCTCCTTTTCGCGCATGCCTGTAAGCCAACTCCCATACTACTATGTAGTGAACTACGTTTTTGGACTCATTAATGCACACCTTCTTCACTGGGTGAGTCGTCATCTGATGGCTCAAAATTCGGTAAATATCTTTCTATTTCATGTATAAATTGCTCCAATGATATTTCTTTAAGGTCTTCTATTAATCGCTTTATACAACAAATACACTCTATATCACCTACATGTGATGTTAAGTATTTTCACAAAGGCGTATTCCTCCCCCATACTTATTAACTAGATTATTTAAATAGTCATCACTAAATCTACCCATTCCATACACTTTTTCATGATCAGCATCGAATTCTAATGATTGTAACTGGCATATTAGTCTTTGGACTGCACTAACACAATCTACAGCTTTAGGCCACGACTCCGCACTATAACACATCCACATATTGACTAACATCTAATACTATCCCCTATTGACTACAAGCGCGTTATCCCCCCCTTTCAGGTATAGGTTTGGCAAGATCCATATCCATATATAGTTTCTCCTTGGCAAATACTTCCATTTCCAGAAGGCAGGCTATGTTGACCTCAAATACATCACGCAATGGACCTATAACTTGGTGAATGTTACATTCAGGAATTGTCGCTGTCGACTGTATTAGGTTTTATAAAACTCTGGAAAGTTCACAGTATCTGCCAACTCCAATCGGTAATATATTATCTTCAAAAGCTTCCATAACTGTTCTATAGACTCCCATCCTAAATAGATATCAATTTCGTCACTATCACAGAGGCGTATAATTTTTTCTTGTTAATATTTTCGTACGAGACAGTCTTCGATCCCAGTTTGGTAGGTAGCCATGTTCCTTCAGGACTGTAGAAATAATTAGTAATCACCCTTGATTATCCATAAGTATACGCCATTCCTGCTTGTCAAACACCACTCCACCACTCTTCGTTCCACCTAGTTTTACGACTGGCTCAAATCCAAATTTGGGTGATAGACCAACACTAACAAACTTTGTTTTACTTTTATTTAAGAAATAATGCACATTATTAAGCAAAATATCGCAATATTTACTTGAACTTATAGCACCGAGAATCTTCGCCTTTTCTATGGCTTGACGTACGATGTTATCCATTATATACGATACTGGCTTTACTTACATTCCTCTCTTTATATATGACACTCTCCCCACTATGTACCCTCCTCAAGGCTACTTACGTGACCTTCACGATTATACCACACATTGCTTTAGCGGTCTTGTCGGTTACACCTTTTCAAGGTTTTCTTTTCGTTCCACTACTTCAAGGATTTCTAGGCATACTTATTCCCAAGGTTATTCCACTTTGCCACAGCAAGGTCACCACACAAGGTAACATATCCCCACTCAGTATTATTCGTATACTTAAAGGGAGGGGTTTTTACATATACCATAGTTCCCGATCTTCACTATGTCAGTTACTCCAGTGCAAAACGATTGGAAGACTCCTGCAGTGTACCAACCACAAACCCTATTTCAACTTAGTACCCGACGGACATGTCAATTAATTCCGAACTGGGTAAATTTTGAAAAGGAAGGAATACTACCGGCTTCCATAACCAAAGTGCTACGAAATAATTATGAACTGGTTCAGTGGAATTCAGCGTGGTATACCGAAATGAGCAAGGTAATACGCGAGCACTTTGCGGCAAGCCGTGTAATAGCATATGCCCACATTGTATCAATATATGTTCGATACCATCTGGTGGACTTCATGAATTTGTGACATTGCTGTTTCGCCCGATTGAAACCAGGAGATTACCGCGTAGTGGACCATCATATGCATATGGAGCGCTGGACTGCGCGGTACCACCTGTCGTACGAATATTATTGGTGCTCGTCGTAGGCGCCTCTCACACAGTTATACGATGTGTACGATGATGACTCATGTATACTGTGTGATGAGGTGTGCTACGCAGACGAGTAGTCTTTTTTACTGTATCTATTTTTATTTATTGTACATATTGTACATATTGTATATCTGTTGTATATATGTTGTATATATGGTATAGAATACATTATTTACTGTCAGTATCATACTGTTTTCGCTGATGTTAACATGTGTGACCCAAACTTTTATTATCCTCAGTATTACAACTGTTTCGATAAACGCTTACTAACGTATCGAACATGGTCTGGAGTTCACTCACCCTCATCGCTTGCTGCAGCAGGATTCATTTCCACATCTTCAGACGATACGGTTGAATGTTTCATGTGTGGGGTTAGAATAAACCGATGGCAGCCAGATGTCAATCCGTTACAGGAACATCTACGATGGGCACCACATTGCACGTATGCTCAGCTCCTCGCACCACGTCCGCGCAGATGTACTGAAACGGAAGTGGAGAGGACCTTCTGCACTTGTACTAAATCAAAATGTTTTATTCCTAAAGAAAATCATATATCTGAGTAATAAATTAGTACATGTCTGTCTACATCAATTAAATATATTAACATATCGTTTTTCTTTTATTTTGGTAAAAAGTAAGGTTGAGCAAAAAAAGTGAGCAAAAAACATACAAGTGGGCGCAACCAGGTCACACGGATGTTATTGTGGAACATGAATGTGTGGTCGGATGGCCTTGTAATAGTGGAACAGGAAAGCGTGGTCGGATGGCCTTGTAATTGTGAAACAGGAAAGCGTGGTTTTGTCGCACGGATGGCCTTGTAATAGTGGAACAGGCAAGCGCGGTCGGATGGCCTTGTAATAGTGGAACAGGAAAGCGTGGTTGGATAGCCTTGTAGTTGTGGAACAGGAAATCGGGGTTTGTGACCGTGGGTTTGTGGTAATGATATGTAATTAGGTCACACATTGCGCTTTTTTGACCTTGGTACGGTGGGAAACCGGTTTTTGTGGCAACCTTGGAAATGTGGGGCCTTGGAAATGTGGTGTGTCCCAGAAGTCTCCAATCTTACCTACTTGCTATTATGCAGTACAAGCCACTCAGTGGAGAAGTGAAAAAAATATAATTGTTGTAATATGCACTCTATAGTATATAAATAAAGATGTTGTAATTATTCGCTTAGTTTTATTTCATCCACTAACGATGAAGGTAGTTGCTCAGAAACAAAAACTTCCAATTCAAAATCACGACCTAGATGAAAAGTCTAGCACTCAAAAATGTGGTGATTAACTTACTAATAATATACGTGGTTTTATATGCGGCGACTCCATTTGTGGCAAAACAACCACAGTGATCAGTCTGCTTACTGAGAAAAATGGTTTGATATTTAAACGTATGTACGTATACTCTATGACTATGGATCAGAACAAGTACAAACTTTTACAGGAAAACTTACTTCCAATGAAGGATATAGGTTACTTTACCTTCAACGATAATCAAGATGTGATTGAGCCTAATTGTGCAAAATCAAACTCTATTTTTAATTTGGATATCGCTTGTGAAAAGCAAGATAACATAAGAGCACATTTTTCTATGGGTAGGCATAACGATATTGACTGTTTCTATTTGGGTCAGTAAAATTCCCAAGCAATTAATTCGTAACAAACAAAATACACCCACGTACCACACAAAATTAAAAAACACCGAATCCGTTTCGATAGCTACGCTATCATCATCATGCTATCCGACCCATTGTTTCTGGTATTAATTCACCTACTTATCTGCTATCCAAATGGTTATCTAGTAAATTTCATAACCTCTCCTACCAACAGCCCAACTTCAGTGTGGCAAATTCGTATGAATTTATTGATAAAATTAAAAACATTGAACTTACAGAAAATGAAATTCTAGTCTCATTCGACGTTAGTTCACTGTTTCCGAGCGTTCCAATAGATCAAACATTAGTTTATTTAGAAGATGTTTTAAAAAAAACCATTTAAATGATACAGAAGTAGAATATTTTCTTCAATTAACATATTTGTGTATGAAACAAACCTTTTTCAAAATTAACCATCAATTTTTCCAGCAAGAATATGGTACGATAATGGGCAATAGCTTATCTCCGTTTATAGCCAATCTATTCATGGGTAAATTTAAGACAGACATAAAACGCGATTTGTCTTATTTTCCTAGAGTTTGGATTAGATACGTGGATGATGTGTTTGCCATCCTTAATACTAAAAATTTGTAGCGTGGAGAACTTTGTAGAAACTTTAAATTCTAAATTTCTGATAATCTAATTACCTATGAGACATAGGCAAATGACAGTTTTCCGTTCCTTGATACTCTAGTAACAAGAAATGGTAGTAAACTAGATATAGATAACGGGTGTTTCAAAAAGGACACAACCGTATGTTTGATGAAGTGAATTTATTGAATTCAAAAATACTATAACTTTAAGTAATTAAATAATAATTATACGATATTCGAATTACCTTTAAAATTTTACAATAAACGTTCAAAATGATTTCCACCGTTTGCAATGTAGGTCTCACTTTTAATGTTTACCTTCAATTCGTCAAGTGTATGAGGACTGTTTTTATAAACCTTACTTTTTAAATTACCCCAAAGGAAAAAGTCAGCAGGAGTAAGATATGGGGATCTTGGGGGGCCACAATCACACGATGGCCAAAAAAATCTCGTATCATATTCGTATTCGTATTCGTATGAATTTATTGATAAAATTAAAAACATTGAACTTACAGAAAATGAAAGTTTTAGTCTCATTCGACGTTTGTTCACTGTTTCCGAGCGTTCCAATAGTTCAAACCTTAGTTTATTTAGAAGATGTTTGAAAACAAAACCATTTGGACGATAGAGAAGTAGAGGATTTTCAGACTTAAAATGCGATTTGCCTTATTTTCCTAGAGTTTGGATTGGATACGAGGATGATGTGCTTGGCATCCTTAATACAAAAATTTGTAGCGTTGAGAACTTTGTAGAAACTTTAAATTCTAAATTTCCGACAATCATATTTACCCATGAGATAGAGGCGAATGACAGTCTCCCATTCCTTGATACTCTGGTAACAATAAATGGTAGTAAACTAGATATAGATATTTACCGTAAGGAGACTAGCACTAAAAGATTCATAACCAATGACCCAAATGACTGTAGACAGCATAAACTCGCAGCTTTTAACTACATTTATCGTGATCTGTTTGACACTTGTTTGTGTGGAATCATTTGATTTGTTAACAACTTCTTCATCAACAGTGTAAGCATACATTTTTACACGAAGTTCTACAAATACCAACATGATTTCACCATGATCTTCGTGTTTCATTAAACCAGGAACTTTTTATTTGCTAATGGAATTCATTCAACCATAACAAAAAGTTTTTGAAACGTCTAAACTCTAAAACCTGCATATGTAGGTTAATTTAAATATACTTCTAGCTTATTCATTTGAATGATAACATCATTGTTAAATATTGTACAACTATGAAAATTTGGTTTTGATATGGAAGCACGACTACCCTATTTCGTTACTAAACGTATGTCCTTATATTTACGTATATTTTCCATTAATTTCCCAAAAACACTATTAATCATTAATTTATAAAAAATTTGATCAAATTAATTCTGAGATTGCTGACGCATCGTGGTATTTAAATCGATATATTTTTTAAACAGGGAGACTGTTTAAAATGTAATATACGGTGTACTTTTACCAACTTCAATCCATATTTTAAACATACTTTCAAATTTCTGTAATGAATTACGTAATTACGTTTTGGATGCAATGTAAGTAATAATTATAATAGGAGTGTTTATTAATTAAATGAATTACGTAATTACGTTTTGGATGCAATTTAGAGTTAAAGGAGGCAATACACGGTTGACTAGCGGTTTTCATCTCCCAGCTACCAAAACTCATCTGCTTTTATATTCACCTTTGTATCGGATGATTTCAGTCTAGCATCAATTGAAGACAAGACTGGTATTTTTAACTGCTCTGCTTATCAAATTAAATGTATTTTTCTCGTTCAAAACTGATTATTTTATGTATTTTCTAATAAAACAATCACACTTACACAGCCTCTGCTCTTCTATATCTGATTTAGTCAATATTTCTTAACTTCACTATGTTTATTAACTCCTATTTGATTGGCCTGTCTATGAGTGTAACCTAATAATAATAATTTTTTAATTTTGGAATTTGAATCAGATACGGGTGGAACCACATGTTCGGGTGCCAGTGGTAGATTACTTTGACTCTCCTGTAATTCTATGGGATAATCGCAGTCGATTATATAACCAATTTCTGAATCATCAGCATGGTTCATTAAATCCAAAGTTTCAAAATTAGCTTCATCCACAATCAACAAATGATAGTTATTCTGACATGGCGGCTCCATATAAGTTATTTACACCGTAATAATTTAAAAACACACTTTCAGAAGCAGAATAAAATTTTTCTCCCATGAATTTATCGTTAGCTTTAGCATACTGATTAGAACATTGAGCCACACCGCCTCTACAATAAACATTAGCATATAGTGTACATAGTTCTAACTTTACTTGCGTAATTTTAAGCACAGCATCGAATGATAAACTGGGGGCTGTACAATAGCGCAGGGGATCAAGCTTGTGAGTACTTAACCTAGTTTTACTAAAATTTTCGAAAATATCAGCTAAAAGTAGAACATCGGTTTTTAGATACAAATCTGAGTATTAACCCAACGATTTAATATTAAATTTGTTCCAAACGTTAACCGCATGCGCAAAACTTGCATCATCGATTCCTTCATTATTAAGGTGAGTGCAAAACGCTTCCTAGGGAGGGAGGCTGGTCTCACTTAATTTATACCAAGTATCAATATGCTGATAGGGAACACTCCTTTGCGAACTAGTGGAGAACATTCTTCAGCATTGTTACAATTGGCTCTGGTATTAATTTTTTTGCCAATACTGCTACTCAAAAATCTAAAAAAGTAAATAAATCTGAACTTAATTTTAGTGTTTCCTATGACTTTCGTAAAAGTAATATATCTTTCTTCGTTTATAGGTAACAGTGAAACCAAACCGCCAACAGAAGCGAATTCCCCAGTTATGAACTGTGATTCGTAGCCTAATAAATCATGAAATATTACAGGTAGTACATAAGAATCTTTATAGTTTACATTTATGATGTGATGTTTCCCGAAATGCTACTGTAAAATAGTTATGGTCTCTAACTTTCACACCATAATCAGTAAACGGTTTCCTGCAAATATGACAAACCGTGACTCTTTCAAAGTGTTCAACCTGAGTGAGACTTAAAGTATCCATAGGAATTACTTTATTGATTATCTCGGTGGTCAAATGTGCCATACTTTGAAGCTCTTTAACAAACCATTTAATGCAATCATTTCATCTATAAATCCTAAATCGAGATAAAGAATCATTGTATGAACACTTAGCAATGCTACAGAGTATATGTTTGCATTGAAATAGAGTATTACTTTCGACGCATGTAATATTTATACGCTCTTCTAAAATACTTTCTAAACCTGCATAAATTACAAATGGCACTTTTTCCCAGAATTCAAAATCATTTCTACTTCGATAGACAGCCTAGTAGAAGGTGATCTGAAGAAAAATGGTTTAAGCATCGGCAACAAAAAAATTCTTGTGCTCCTTATTCGATAGTTGTTTAGAAAAAAATCGGACATTTTTAATCAATGCGAAATGATAAACAGTATTATTTTTGTATTAATAATATCTGCAAAAAAACCAGTGGCATAAAAATTAGTAAAAAGCACTAAAACATATATAGGCTCCCTGTCGTTATTTTGATTTTCACTTAATACAAATGGTAATGTATCTTTTCACTGAATGTAAAACAAATTAATGGAGAGGAATGTAGCTTAATCAGGAAGTAATTGAATCATAATTTAAAACATCTCTAAAATGGGGATAACTGTAAACTCTATGTGAATTATGTTGTACAGGATATAATGCCGAAACAACAGAGCACATTTTTAACATTCACTACCGCATGCTTTACTGATATGAAGTAAGGAACTTCAACGTAAGTTGAACGGTCACCTGTAAATTGAGCGTAGCTATTACTATTCACCTTTAAACGTAAAACTTGTCCAACAGAAATTCTTTTTGAAAACTCTAATTTTTGTTGTAATTTATAATAAACGTCATTGTACTACTCACGTAAATTGGTTGCAATATCAATGACATAACTTTGATGGCAAAAGTCTCAATAATATGATTTTGAGGTCGAATGAAATTGCAGCTAAAACAACATTCCCCATTAGCATCGATTGTCTTAACATTAATTTAACCTTTCGTGTAAAACTATTGTATGCATTTTGGAAAGAAATAAGAGGGTTCTTGATGTTTGCTGTATTGACTATAATTCCTGTAAGTGACCTACCGTTAAAATATAATGAAATTAACAATTGTACTACCTGTTTTCTCTGAAATGATTTTTGTCTGTTTAAATCTTACAAGATAACACTTTAGCAATGATAAATTGCTTTTGAGCTTAAGCAAATATTAATTTGCCTCTAAATCAATTTTATTTTGAATTATATCTTACAATAGCTTAATATTAGTGTTAATTATACGAATGTACTTTACAAATTCATTTTTTCTTTTCACCAATGGAATAATACTTCTTGTTAAATTAACGATATCACTACCACTCGGCATAACCTTACTCATAGTTACATGTATCCAACAATGTAAAAATATGAAGCACACACACTTGTCTAACTGCTAATTGCGCCATAGTGAACTTTTAGTAAATATTTTATTTATTATAACTAATATCTAAATTAATAATTTAAGTAACTATAGAACTATTATTCTCGTCACGCCTGACTGGTATAAAACTGCTCTTTATGTACTTGTATAGTCAGATAAACGCATTCAAGGTCAAATATTACAAACTGGTTATAACCTGTATTTGATTAAAAATTATTGATATAAATAGATCAAAGCTATAAAGGAATATAGCAGTGCAAGTAATACATACGTTGTCAAGGTTACTAAGTAAGAGACAAGTATCTATCGTAAACGCATAATGTCATTGACTTGTCAATGAACTCATACATTCTAGTTATTGGTATCATATTTCACTTGTTTGTTTGTTTGTTAGGGTGTTCCTTATCACGCTTGCGAAATACATTCACACACTTTAATTCACTACCTTCAGATTAGATGTCTCTGATTATGTCAGACAGATGCAGACATTGCACTTTGGTTATTATCTTTACTGGTGTTTACCAAGAATACCCATTTATTTAATATCTATTTATACGTGTTCTTAACCTTGCTGTAATCATATGAAATACTTTCTCACGTCTAGACTTACTTATAGATTATGTGGCATTTATGATAGTCCCTAGGCTTTGCTTATACAGATGTTTTATTCTTGTGGGAATTTTTTTCTTAAGTCAGTTCATTGTACCGACCACTTCCACTTGTGGACAATTTTGTTAACGTTAACAAATTTACTTGTATATAAATTTTATTCTAACATTTAGTTACATACTTAGATTTACAAGTAAATGAACAAAATTATCGATAACCTGCAGAACCACTCCCGATGCCTGAATTTGATGAAGATACTCCTGTTATATCTATTCATAATAGTGGTGTGGATAAAGGTTTCATCAGATTCTTTGAAAAGTAAGTATTACAATAATAATAATAATAATGATAATAATAACAATAATAATAATAATAATAATAATAATAATCACAATAATATATTTCGGGTTACACAATACAGAGTATTTTACACGTGTCAAAAACAAATAATAATACAGAGTAATTGCAATTTAGTAACGCTTAAAATATACTTAAAATCTCTTGTTAAAAATTCGATAATTGAATAAAAAGGATCCCCACACAATTACACAATAAAACATACGTGAGACAATAAGTCTGTGGTAACACGTCGAAATCACTCGTGATGAAACATACGGTATTAAATTTCTAATCCAGCATGGGTTGTTTGCTATCTTATTTGTTAAGTAGATTATATGTTTTTCCCAGGTTGTTGTTAAATCCATGTACACGCCTACCAATTTAAAAGTTCGGTAGTTCCAGATAGACCGTTTCTGATGAATGTTATTCCGAATATAAAAATGCAAAGTTTGCGGTTTAGATTCGTTTAAGCTAATTTGGTTGATAGTAAACCATTCCTTGACTTTTGTCATAGATGATTTCATTTCACACTTTACATAATTTATAGTTTTTCAGAATAATTACAGAAAAAAACAACGTGGGCAAGCATGTAATCTTAAAAAATAATTTACATTTCTAGTTTAGACCACAACCATTCGAATTTTGATTTTATAGCTAGGACACTTACACAACCTTGACTCATTCATTTAGTCAACACAATAACCATTTAACCTTGATCTACTTAGCATAGACAACAATCTGTCATCCTTGTTTCTACGAACTAATTCTATTTTTTTTTTATTTCTAAGGATTGTAATGTGATAACCCTAGAGGCCAATAGCAAATACAATTATTAACAAAAAAACTATTTTTTTGTTAGATTTGACTAGATCTTTAATTGGCATGTCAAATTTCTATTTCTGAATGCTATTATCAATTTCAAATTTAAGTTTTTCACAACTTACATCATAATTTGTTTTATTTTGTACAATTGGTTCTTTGATTACGACAAAGCCTTCGTCCGTTAGAGGGTGCTGTGATTTGCCATTTTAGTAATGCTTAATTTATTAAGGATCTAGTTATTCTTTACTAAAATTATCTTTAGAGCAGGATCTAAACATGTTGACCAGTACAGAAAGGAGAGAATTAATTACCCAATGTTGTGTAGTTAACGATCTTGATAATGCTATTGCATCTTTCAAGATCATATGAGAAAAAGTATTCTGCTAACTATCTGGAATAAAAAATTGGTCAGGATTAATTATCAATGATTTATTTGTACCTTTGAGGAACACTTCATTAAATTATTCAACTCTTCCCATGAATCCACACATCTTATGGATAACCTTGCGTAACACGTTTCTCAGAAAACCATTCAGTTAATCACGCAAAACGGGATAATACATCTGACCCTTTATCCCATACGTGTCATGAACAGTAGCCCTTGGACCGCATCATTTATGGTGGGTTGAAATACTATTATAATGGTGCCTATAGATCATAGTTTTTGAAAAATTCAGGACAAAGGATAAGCACGCATTAGGTTGATGAATTTTTAGAGCCATAATGTTCACTAGCATTCTCCATCTCTATAACAAACATTGTATCTAATTTTAAATGTTTAGGCATTTTTTTCTTTTAATAGACATGTATTTGGAAGTAATGAATATTTTACATCTGCTGTCACCGAAATGGATGACAGTTGTACATGTTCCTCGAGTAAACAAGAACAACAACTAATAGAACCAACTACATCGAACTTACAACTAAAAAAAAGGCAAAGAAAAAATAAACTTAGGAAAATGTTAACAGACACACCAGGAATTAAATTTTAGGCATAAACTGAAGAAAAGATAAAGTAAAAGATTGAGAAAACGAAAAGAAGGATTAATTAACCAGTAAAAACCGAGAGTTTCAAGTGACGAAGACATAGGGATGTAACTAGATAGCAACAGATGATGAAGTTCTGGGAGATAAAATGAAGTATTTTGAAAAAATGTCTTGTCCAAGTTGCAACCAGTACTTCCAAATATTTAGCAATGGAATTTCAAGTTAACATAGCATGTTAAAATACTTCCTTTTGGGTATTAAGTAATTTTTATTTATAAAAATTTAAACGTTTCGATAACATTTACAGTTATCGTCCTCGGTAAAATGAAATAGCTTTAAAAATTAATAATCACTCAAACTCAATTAATTTTTAAAGCTATTATAATATACTGAAGACGTAATTGTAATTGATATCGAAACGTTTAAATGTTTAAGTATCTTAGCAATAATTGTGATAGTTTACATTTTCACATTATTATCGCATGCTTTAACAAAGATAGTAGCAAAATGTTTGAAGAGTGGCCACTGTGTGTGATTAAACACCTTATTCTTTAATTGTGTTTGTTGAACATATTTTGATGAAAATGGCTTTGTATGTATTTAAAATGACCTATAAAGTGAATTATTTATTATACAAAACCATAAAGGTATATTATAAGCATCGAGTGAAACACACGAAAGGCGTAGACCGCAAATGAATTATTAATTAAGAATATATTAATTTTCCAGCGCCCGCTTTAGTGGCTGACAACCTAATTTGCCCAGGGCACAAAAATTTTGGGGGCGGCACTTTTGTTGTGTGGGAAAAATACTGATGTGTTAAATACCCAATTAACAGAATATTTCTCGTTTAGATTTTTTCGTTAGCTAAAAATTTACAGTGCATACAGTGCTTATGTTTAAAAGCTAAAAATTGTTGTTGACTCTAAAAAAAGAGCAGCAATTAACCAAAAATTAAACACCGTTTTTCCGTTTCAGAGGAGAACGGAAATTTAACCATTAATTTCATTTCGTGAGATTGTGATACATAGCACATTTATTTAAAAATTTCAATTTCTGAGATATGAGAGGTTGGACGGTGATTTTTAAAGAAACATTTATTACAGTAATTTAAGTTAAACACATTAAACAATAAAAGTTGACTATAAACTTACAAAAATCTCAGAATTTCTAAATGGCACCGCTTGAACTTATCTGAACATGCGCAGACTTGCGTATTACCTCTAATTATACAAGAGCAGTTTCGCTACACAATAGCATTATTCTCAAGATTAATAAAATATTGTATCAAATTTGAATGTATTCTACGAGTATAATTATTTACACTTTTTTATAAAAATAATTACTTGAATCAATAATAAAAGGCATTTGTGAAGTTCATTGCTACAATAAAACGCGTTTTATAATAATATATTTGAATAACTGAACTGAATAAAATCTCAAAACTAAAATTGCTTTTACTGACTATGATTTGTAGATTGATTATTATAAAATACATATATAATTACACTAAAGTTCCTTTATGGTTACAGGATACGACGAATATTTTGTGTAGCGCATAAACATCTTTATGTAGGATAGCGTATTTAGAACCAGGATTAATTTTTATTTTTAATTATTATTTTATAGTTTACGTGGTTTAAATTGAGTTACTTGCGTTCCTTAGGCACGGAAAAGTTTACTGAAAATGTAAAACAATCTAGCGCGTGAAAATCTGGTGTGAAACAACACACCACCTCATATCACTAATGTTACAATACAGTACAATATAATTCCACAACTTCTTTAATA